>CM016566.1:12559094-12702806 GCA_003412495.2 Echium plantagineum | reverse complement strand
AACTTCCTCAAGTGAGGAATTCCAATAATCTTCCCCTTCCGAGCTTGAGAAGGTAGAAGATACTTAAGCTATCATCGATCAGCTTTGCCAAGCCCCGCCTTGGCACAACAAACCTCATGTTTGTTCTTTGGTAACGTCTTGGTCATCATGTCCGAAGCATTGTGATCTGTATGTACCTTTGTAATGAACAAAATTTTCTTTTCTAGCACATCTCGAATCCAATGATACCTAAGATCTATATGCTTTGATCTGTAGTGAAAGGTCAAATTTTTACTTAAGTGAATTGCACTCTGCGAATCACTTTGTATAATAAACCTTCCTTGATTGATACCAAGTTCTTTGAATATTCTTTTAATCCAAAGTAGCTCCTTTCCACATTCAGTGATGGCAATATATTCTGCCTCGGTTGTAGAAAGAGCAACACACTTTTGTAGCTTGGATTGCCAAGATACTGCACCTCCAGAGTAAATGAATAAATATCCTGAAGTCGATTTCCTTGAATCATAGTCTCCAGCCATATCTGCATCAGTGAATGCTTCCAAATTTGATTTGCTTCCATCGTAGCAAATGCACCTGCTCACAGTACCCTTCAGATACTTGAGTATCCACTTAACACTTTCCCAATGTATTCTGCCAGGATTGGACAGAAATCTACTAACTACTCCTAGTGCATAGCCAATGTCTGCCCTGGTGCAGATCATTGCATACATTAAGCTCCCCACAGCTGATGCATATGGAACAACTTCCATATCTTTCTTTTCCTCCTTAGTTTTAGGACAATCTTCAGAGGTCATTCTGATTTGAGCATTAAGGGGACAACTCACACTTTTTGAGTCATTCATATTGAATCTGTTTAGGATTTTCAATATGTAATCTTCCTGAGATAGCCATAGACACTTCTTGGCTCTGTCCCTTTTTATTTGCATCCCCAAAATATGAGTAGCTTCCCCAAGGTCCTTCATCTCAAATACCTTATTTAGATTTAGTTTTAATTCAGTTATTCTCTCAATGTTACCCCCCGCAAGTAGCATGTCATCAACATAGAGCAGTAGGATTATAAAGCTCCCATCATTGAAGTTTCTTTTGTAGACACAGTGATCAACTGAAGTTTTTCTATAGCCTTGATGTTCCATAAAAGAGTGGAACTTCTTATACCATTGCCTAGGGGCTTGCTTTAGCCCATATAGGCTTTTCTTTAATCTGCAGACTAAGTCTTCCTTCCCTTTGATCACAAATCCTTCAGGCTGATACATGAGTATAACTTCATCTAGTTCTCCATGCAAGAAGGCTGTTTTGACATCAAGTTGTTGTAATTCCAGGTTTAAATTGGCAGTTAAAGCAAGAATGAGCCTTATTGAAGTCATCTTTACCACTGGTGAAAAGATTTCTTCATAATCCACTCCAAACTTTTGTTCAAATCCTTTTACTACAAGCCTAGCCTTATATCTAGGTATAGTTTTGCCCTGTTCATACTTAAGCTTGTAAATCCATTTGTTGTGCAATACTTTCTTTCCTGGAATTTTATTTACTAGTGTAAATGTGTTGTTCTTATATAAAGAACTCATCTCTTCTTCCATGGCTAACTTCCATTTCTTACTATCAATGCTTTCAATAGCTTCTTGATAGTATAGTGGTTCTCCACCATCAGACAATAGTATGTATTCATTTGCAGGATATTTTGTGGATGGTACTCTTACTCTTGATGATGTTCTGATAGGAGGATTGTGAGTACTGCTAGGTGCTTGACTGTTTGGTGCAAGAACCTCTGCAGTAGGTTCATCTTGTTGTGTTTCAATGTCAGGTAGTTCGTTGTGCTGAATTCCCTGAACATCTTCCTCTTCAGATTCTTCATCGGATTCCCACTCCATACTGTCATCAATCTTATTTTCTGTATTATCCTTTTTCAATATATGATTGATGTTTTGATCCTCAATGAATTTTACATCCCTACTTCTGTGTGTTTTCTTAGTTATTGGATCAAACAGTTTGTAGCCAAACTTTTCATCCCCATAACTTAAATGAATGCATTCCCTTGACTTGTTATCTAGTTTAGTTCTTTCATCCTTTGGGATGTGCATAAAAGATCTACATCCAAACACTCTTAGATGCTTATAGGATACTTCCTTCTTTGTCCATATTTCATCAGGAACCTTACCTTCCAGGATATGAGTAGGAGACAAGTTGATTATTTGTGTAGCAGCTACTAAGGCTTCCCCCCAGAAGCTTTTAGGTAATTCAGCTAAGGACAGCATACATCTCACTTTCTCCACTATGGTTCTATTCATTCTTTCTGCTACACCATTGTGCTGTGGTGTTTTTGGAACACTCTGCTCATGCCTGATTCCATTGGTTCTGCAGTATTGATCAAATAAGCCAATGTATTCACCTCCATTATCTGTTCTCACATTCTTTAATTTTTTGTCAGTTTGTCTTTCTACCATTATGTGAAAACCTTTGAAGCATTCATATACTTGATCCTTACTTTTAATTGCATAAGTCCAGAGTTTCCTTGAATGGTCATCTATGAAAGTAACAAAGTAGGAGCATCCAGATTTTGTTTGTACAGACATTGGACCACAGACATCAGAGTAGACAAGGTCTAATATCTCTTTAGTCCTGGTATTAGTCTTCTGGAAAGTCACCCTGTGTTGCTTTCCTTTTATACAGTGTGTACACTCATCAGTGCAAGAAGGCTCAATTTCAGGTATTAGCCCTCTTTTTGATAGTGTTTTTAGCCCTTTGAAACTCATGTGTGCCAACCTATTGTGCCATGTTATTGGAGAGTTTTGAACCAGGTTTATATCTTTATGATTATTCAGGAAGTGAACCCTGTATAGTGATCCTATTTTCCTCCCTTTTGTAATAACCTGATTTTCCTTTTTGAGTGTCCATCGTCCTCCTCCAAACATGTTAACATATCCTGCATCATCTAACTTCCCTGAGGATATTAAGCTCATTCTGAAATCAGGTATATGTCTTACTCCTTTTAGCACCAGTTTGTATCCATCTTTAGATAATAGGTGTACTTCCCCTATTCCCACAATCTTGGAGATGCCATTGTTGCCCATCTTTGCTTCCCCATGATCCCCTGCTTCATAGGTTTGGAAGTATCTTTTGTGAGGGGTTACATGGAAAGAAGCTCCTGAGTCCACAATCCATTCATCTTCTCCAGTTGCACAGCAGACATCACTATCTACCACTATTAGGTCACTATCTTGGTTGACAATTGCAACATTGTTGTCTGATTTTTTATTCTTTATTGTTCCATTTGCCATATCCTTTTTAAAGGTAAAGCAATCTGATTTCCAATGCCCAATTTTATCACAATAGTGGCAATGATCCTCTTTTTTATCTTTTCCCTTAAGTTTATAACTAGTGGATTTTCCTTTCTTTTTTATCCATTTTTTCTTTTCATAAACAAGTGCATCACCACCTAAGGAACTCCCTTTATTTCCTTCACTGCCTCCTCTTCTTTCATCTTCATTAAGAAGAGCATTGATGACCACTTCTTTACTTAAGTTTCCTTCTGTAGAAGAAGAACTAAGTGACACAGAGAGTGTGTCCCATGAATCAGGCAGTGATCCTAGTGTCCATATAGCTTGAGATTCATCATTAAAATCAAATCCCATAGTGTTTAATTTGTTGAATATGTGTTCAAGTTTGTTTAGGTGTTCTGTCATAGAAGCACCATCCACATATCTCAACTTTCCTAGTTGTCTGATTAGTGATACTCTCTGGCTCGAATTGTTCCTTTCATACAGACCTTGAAGTCTTGTCCAACAGCCATAAGCAGTAGTCACCTTCTCGACATGGTGAATTACTCCGGAATCTATGTATTCTCTGATAAATCCGAGACACTTTCGATCTAATGCACTCCATTCATGTATATCAGCACTATCAGGTCTGATTCCTTCTTGTTCTATTGGTTTTGCAAGGTCCTTTACATACAAACGATCCATCATCTTGGTTTTCCAGATATGGTAGTTTGTCGAGTTTAAGAACACCATCTTTGGTTTGCCCGATCCTCCCATGTTTGAATCTTAGGCTCTGATACCACTTGTTGAGTTTTTCCCCCAATAGATCAATTCAAACAATCGACAATCCTTAATAGTTCACAAAGTATGAACACTAATTGACTACTATTAAATTGCGCAAATAAAATAAAGACAATACTATTTGGTTGTGGCTTCGGATGCACCTCCGCCACCAAGAAAAACTTTTATTATTGCACTTGAAGATTACTCAAACAATACAAAGTTAACTCTTGAAAGAATTTAGCTAATTTCCGTACTCTAATCAATTGAATAAGCTACCTATTTATAGACCATTGGAATGTCCTAATCTTAATAGGATATGTATACATTAGAGCTCTCCTATTATGATTACAATTCCAGTCCTACTCAAACTCAATCACCTTGATTAGATTTCCTATTCGAAGTAAGCTCTTTTGCCCCATGTACGATCATGATTCATGCATGGCCATTTACGTGAACTTCCTCAAGTGAGGAATTCCAATAATATTGACTTTTTTGGTCAAAATTTATAAATTTTGACCATTAATTTTTAATAATCAATACAAAATAATATAATCATATGAGATGTTGTTAGATTCGTCTCAATATAAATTTTTAAAATATATACTCCTTATAATTTTTTCATTGACAAAATAAAAGATATTTACGTTTTAAGTCGTGTCTCGAAGATTGTGAAAAATTAAATGTCCCTATCATTTAAGCATGGAGGGAGTAAACAAATTAAAGAGTGTAACTCAAAGTGAGAGTGTTAGATGGAGCAGTAGACTAGCAGGTGCCACCTAACTATCTTAACCTAAATATTAGTCAAGTGAAAACATCCTAGACCAATCAGAAACCATAATTGCAATAATATTCTCTATCTATGCATATTTAATGGAATACAGTAATAATATTACCTTCTAAGTAATGAGTTGCATCATCATGGACGTTACCTTGAGTCACTTTATGTGCTTAATAATAATACTTCTATCTTTTAATAAGATTATCAATTCACTTTATGTGTTTAATAATACTTCTACCCTTAAAAATTACCAATTTAAATTTTAATAGTTAAACTTAATGAATTTTGATGTTTTAAAGAAAAGATAACTTTAATTAGAATATAGTTACTCTATTAAAAATATGTTGTACGTAACTAATTAATCAAATTGTTATTAAAATTTCAAAATTGAATTTTTGTGTGTGATTAATATAAGGAAGTAAGTTATTAGAGCATTCACATCAGTTTCCGAAAAGCTAAAATAAGGGGTGGAAAATTTAAAATGACAAAATTATTGCTTTTTCAGATTCCCTAAAATAAGTTAAATCTCTAAAAGATTATTCAAACACCTCATTAGCTCCTCAAATTTATACCATTCTTAAATGGAAGTTATTTTTATTTTTTCTTCTCATATTCTCTTTTTTTATTTATATAAAAAATAAATGTAAGATAATTAAATATTTTGTATCATATATAAATTTAAATTATCTCTTAATCAATATCCATATGTAATATGTTATTTTATGATTTTAAAAAAATATTTTTGTCCTACATATCTAATACAATATGTAAAATATATATTTTTATAGTTTGAAGTGAATAATAAGGAAGCTGTTAAAGTATGTATATGAAAATTAACTCTTAAATATAATAAAAGTGACGGTTAGGAATATATTTTAAAAGGAATTTGGGATAGTTAATATGAATGATCTTACAAGCCTAATAGTTACATATATTTTTATATTCGCCAATAATATATATAGCGTAAAATTGTCAAAAGGAATCGAGTTTGAATACTCATCTCCGCGTTATGATTCGCAAATGGGGTTTGGTTCTATGTATTCTGTTCCCAACGTTGCGTCATCTTATTTGGACAAAGTAGAATATTCATATCGATTGTCTCCTCAGTTATTAAAGATTACATTTGCTATAATATAATACTAGTTGCATTAAATGGCTTAGTATAGCCATGCATGAATCCATGTGAAAATTGATCATTGACCACTCAAAATGAAATAATAATACTTATATACTAATTTTAGAATGTAATAGAGTATAAAGTCAAAGTCAAATCAGATTGTTATCAATAATTTTGGAATATGATATAAAATTGTTATCAATAATTTTAGAAATTGGAAGCTAATTATACATCTATCATTAAGTTTTAAAAATTTGTCGGTTTTCGAACTGAGTTTGTAACTTTTGTTAATTTAGGAACTAATTTTGTAACTTTCGAATTTTTCAGGATTAAATAACAATTCTACCTATTTTGTACGATCATATATGCAATTTCCTCAATAATGCCTTCCTAGATCTTCTTATTAACAAGAGTTTTATAACTAGAGTTTTACCAATAATGGGGGCTTTGCTGGTATCCGACCCCAAACTTTTACTGAAAAATTTCGGGTTTAATTCTTTGAGAAAATATATACATTATTATTTCATACTTTTGGATGAAACATGTACTCTTAACTATTAGAATTCATATGTGTGAATGGTCTAAGCCATTTATTACCTACTTTGCATGTTTTTTGTTCTGATTGACAAATTTCACGTCATTTTTAGTGGAGTTTCTATCCAGACATGGACTTGAAGTAATATACTATATCTAAGTGAAGATCATGATTATGCAATAAATTTTAGAATAGAACATGAAACTTATTTATTGTGGAATTAGAGATTTAGACCCTCATTACTCATATTGGAATTTTATTTCAATTTCATATAGTATGTATTTCCTCCGTCCCTCAATGATTGATACATTTTGATTTTACATGGTCAAACTTTAAAAATTTTGATCAATAATTTTTATTAATCAATAAGAAATAATATAGTCATATGATATCTTGTTAGATTCGTCGTCTCAATATATATTTTTGAACTATCAACTTTTTATAATTTTTTGATATGTAGAATAGGAGATATTTATGTTTGAAATCGTGTGTTTGTTGACCATGAAAAGTCAAAATGTACCAATCATTTAGGGACAGAGGGAGTAGTTTGTAATTCCTATTACTAATTGGAAAAAATCAATTTTAACTTGAATGACTAAGTAATTGAACTTCAGCTGTATCTCTAGAAGTGTTAAACCATTTCCACTCGAATGACCAAGTATGTAACTAATGAGCTTTCATTTCAATTTGAATGACTAAGTATGTAACTAATAACGAGCTTTCATTTTAATTTGAATGACTAAGTATGTAACTAATGAGCTTTTATTTCAATTTGAGTGACTAACTAATGAGCTTTCATTTCAATTTGAATGACTAAGTATGTAAGTAATTATAATGAGCTTTCATTTCAATTTGATTGACCAAGTAATAATGGACTATTGAAATGAGATAGCGTGTTGCATTGTAATTTTTCTCAACATTTTCGTTGATGGTTGAGACATTTGATTTTGGCCTCCATATTACTTATAATCGCGTATTAGGATGTTCACTGTGAGAAAATTTTGTTTTTGTCCCACAATCACATTTTTTCGTCCCACAATCACATTTTTTCGTCTAAAACTAACGTTTAGGGACCAAAATACACCTTTTGTATCAATATATGTGACCATTTCCGCAGACGCAATATTAACTGGGACAAAACTGCAACTTGTACAGATTTACTGGGACCATTTTGGCAATTTTCTCTATATTTAATATACTATTTTTTTTATAAATTAACAATGAGGTGAGTATCGAACCAGGATCTTCTAATCATATATATTTAATATACTAGCTTTGATGCTATAAAATCTAATAAAATACGTTAACTGGATTAAAATCTTCACTAATATATTATGGAAGACTTTTATGGTAAACAATTTGATACTACTCCTAATATTTAAGGAAGATCGTATCAACATATTTCGGGGTATTCGATATTATTCAAAATATTAATAATAATAATAATAATAATAAGTTGGAACGAATTTCCTTATTACAACCGTTGGTTTCACAACTGTATACACCAAGTAATTAACGTCAAAGGTGTCGATAATATCATTCATTTCCGCGTTATGATTTGCAAATAGGCAATAATAGTTGTATTAGTCTACTACGCACAATTTCACAGAATCTAGCCTTGATGGTTTTATTTGGGTCAACTACACAATCTTGATTATTAAAATAATCATTAGTTAACCAATTCAAAGATCATGAACTCATAATACTTCCAGGTACTACTAATCAGTAATCACTCAACTTTTATTTGGTCAACAAATTCAAAAGTTTGACCAAGCTCTATTTAATACTCTCTCCGTCCCTAAAATATTGTCACATTTTGATTTTTGGTGGTCAACAAAACACGATTTAAAACATAAATATCTATTATTCTACATGCGAAAAAATTATAAAAAGTTAATATTTCAAAAATATATATTGTGACGAATCTAACAAAGTCCCAAAAGTTAAAATGTGGCAATTTTTTAGGAACGAAGAGAGTACTATTGAACTATTATATATTGAGAATTTTACCACCAAATAAACTTCATCGAAGTGACTTATCGACTGATGATCATGTCATCATCATGATAAAAAAAGAGAAAAGATTACTCACTTCTGTGTGAATAATTATCTTAATTAATAGTAAGAGAAAATGAGAAGCAATAAGGGGCAAACATGACTATGAAAGGATGTGAGGGGAATATAGGAGTAGTTGATTTTGAAAAATACCACTTCCATTAATTTCGTTACCTACATGATATTTAATTTTAATTTGAAGGTGGTACACGTTACTAAACTGTATCAATCTAGAATGATACAAATTAAAAATAAATATATTAAAATAATTTTATGTACCGATTTAATTCGTATGCCAAATTTGATTAAACTAATTGGTACAGATAACCTAAAATGCAAAAATAAACTAAAATAATTGACATTAATAATTTTTTACAAATGGTAAGTAAATATACCAAGAAAAGAAGAAAATACATTTTAAAATTATACAGTTTGCATTTTTATAAAGTTTTATAAACAAAAAGTTTAAAAACATCATAAATTTCCACTGTACTTAGCATTCGCGACAGGGGGCTCGTTGAATTCGCCCCTGAGTTACAAAATAGTGTTCTTTTAAGGCTTAATTTCACCTGGGCACCTGAACTATTTTTTAATTTTCAAATAGGCACCTAATGACCTTTTTGTAACAAGTAGGCACCTAAATCTCAAATAAGCACCTAAACTTTTCTTTTTTCACAATTTTTCTAATTTCTGAGATTTTAAAATTTTAAATAAAGGGCAAAATAGTCAAACTACACTTAAAACTAACTTAACCTAATTATAAACTAATCCAACCTCAAATATTTAACCCAATCTCACTAAAATTATCACCTTCAACCTTTCACCCCACCCCACCCCACCCCACCCCTTTCCTTCACCATCGTGGTAACGAGTATCATCTGTTTCCACTTTCCATCCTCGTGAATCCTTACCCGAATTACACAAAATCCAGTCTTTTGCCAATTGGAACATCCAATAATTTATATGAACATTTGAGTCCTAACAGCAACCTACCTCAAATTTCATTGTTCAGAAAAAGCAAAACAAAATGAATTCCAATTTTTGAAGCCGCTGTGCTGGTGGATATTTAATTCAGTGGAGGGTCTTGACATTTAATCTCAATGGATTCATTCTAAAACGAATAGTATTTCTCACTTAGTCAACGATCATATATGTAGTTGCCGAATTCGGGTGGGGTGGGGGAGGGGTGGTGGGTGCGGGGGGGGGGGGGGGGGGGGGGGGCGGGCTGGGGTGGGGTGGGGTGGGGTAGGTTGTGATTTTTTATTTTTAGCTTTGAGGGGGTGATTTTTTATTTTTGGCGTCTAAAATCTTATTTAGTAATGGTACCTGAACTATTCAGAAAAATTTTGCCTCTAAAAAAATCATATTTTCAATATGACTAACTTGCCCCTGGGTTAAGTAATTTTTAAAATTTTAAAATCTGAGAAATTAAAAAAATTGTGAAAAATGAAAGTTCAGATGCCTATTTGGGAATTAAAAAATAATTCAGGTGCCTATTTGAGATCCAGGTGCCTATTTATTACAAAAAGGTCATCAGGTGCCTATTTGGAAATTAAAAAATAGTTCAGGTGTCCAGATAAAATTAAGCCTTCTTTTAATTATCAAATGACTATCTTACTCCTCATTTATTTATAGTAAGTTTTTACTTGTAATAAAAAAGCACAATTTGGCATATTGCATTTTCGAGAAGGTGGCTTCAAAACAAAACATCAATTTCCGAGGTTCATTTTCTCACCTCATCTTCTACGTTGCTATCCTCTGTGTCTGAAATGGTTTCTATGAATTTTTGAGGTTTTATTTCACCTAATTTCTCTTTTCCACATGGTCACCTGCACCCCCAAATCGTTGACTTTTCATTGTCAACCGAAGACGTCGATATTAGAATGACTTCAGCTGACCCTACAATATTGTTAGTTTTTCTAACCATTTTTGGGTTATTTTAATTTTTTAGAACATTCACAACAGACTTCCTAAACCTCTTCTTATTTCATATTTAGAATAAGGAAAGACAAAAAGAAACTGTTATAACAGATGCAATATATATAAACAATATATATAAAGCAAGAAATAAAGTGCGGAAAGAAAATGCGATGAAAGACTAGGAATTAAATAAAGGACTTGAAAGTAAAGAGACGAAGATTTTAACGTGGTATCCCGAACAAAATGTTCAGGCAATCCACGGGCAGAGCCACGAATAAGTTTCACTAAAATAAACTGGAGGAATACAGAATACAGTGAGTATTCAAATACTCTCAGAATAGCTCTCAGAATAATCAGGGTAACGTTAAGTAAATAACAAAACCCACGAGCTATTGGTGCAAATATAAAAGGTGAAACTAGACCTTAATAAATAAGGTTGGAAAAGGGAGTCAAACCTCCCATTCCACCAATGTGGTACTAAAACCACAATTCAAGTCACTTCAACAAATCTCCACCTTGACTTGAATTCTCCCAGATATCAGAAAAACGATCTTCTTCGAAAGAGATCTCATAATGCACAAGTTGTACCCGAAGTACCATAAGTGCTCAGATGAACAGAATGCGCCAGACGTACTCAATGTACCAGATGCGCTCAGATAGTGAAATCAATGTGTGCCAGATGTATGCGTCCATACCAGATGCACCACAAAACTACAGATGTGGCTCTGCCTCAGATGTTGCCCTGCCACGGGCAACTAACAGCTCTGAACATTGAGCAAGTTCAAACAATGTTGAAACTTGCTCTGAGGAACCGCCTTTGTAAACATGTCAGCTGGGTTGTCTGCAGTACCCACTTTGTTTACCTTGATCCTCTTCTCACCTCTTAGAAAATGATATCTCACATCAATGTGTTTGGTCCTCTCATGATGAACTTGATCCTTGGTTAAGCATATCGCACTTAGACTGTCACAATATACCGTAGCCTGATCATGATGTAGTCCTAGATCACTGACTAATCCTCTCAACCAAATCCCCTCCTTAGCAGCTTCAGTCAAAGCCATGTACTCTGCCTCTGTAGTTGACAAAGTCACTGTAGACTGCAAAGTAGCCCTCCAGCTCACAACAGAACCACCAAGAGTGAATACATAACCAGTCATCGATCTTCTACTGTCTACATCTCCAGCATAATCAGAGTCTGAATATCCAGAAATCAAACACTGACCATCACCACCGTAACTAAGACCAACATCAGATGTACCTCTAAGATAGCGAAATATCCTCTTCACAGCTTGCCAGTGCTCTTTTCCAGGCTCTCCCATGAACCTACTAACCATACTGACAGCATGTGCAAGATCCGGTCTAGTACATACCATAGCATACATCAAGCTTCCAACTGCACTAGCATAAGGAACACGTGTCATGTATTCCTTTTCCTCAGATGATTTAGGTGCAAATGCCACAGATAGATGTGCATTTGAAGCACTCGGAGTATCAATAGGCTTTGCTGTAGCCATTCCAAATCTTGATAGAATCTTCTCAATGTAGCCCTTCTGTGATAAGAAGAGCTTCCTTTGACTTCTATCCCTAAAGATCTCCATTCCTAGAATTTTCTTGGCAGCACCTAAATCCTTCATCTCAAACTCAGCACTGAGTAGCCCCTTCAGCTTTTGTATGTCAGACTTATTTACAGCAGCTATCAACATATCATCTACATACAACACTAGGTAGATAAAAGAACCATCTTTGACCTTGTTGTAGTAAACACAACTATCATATGGACTTCTTAAATACCCAATCTCAAGCATGTAGTTATCAAATTTCTTGTACCACTGTCTTGGGGATTGTTTCAAACCATATAGAGATTTTTTCAACTTACAGACAAGTTCTTCCTTTCCGGGTTCTTGAAAACCATCTGGCTGAGTCATGTATATCTCTTCTTCCAACTCTCCATGTAGGAAAGCTGTTTTCACGTCTAGCTGCTCAAGCTCCAAGTCTTGATGTGCAACTATAGCAAGAAGCACTCTGATGGAGGTGTGCCTGACCACAGGTGAAAATATCTCATTGTAGTCCACTCCCTCTCTCTGACTGAAACCTCTAGCAACAACCCGAGCCTTATACTTGATCCCTTCAGCTGGTGACAACCCATCTTTCTTCTTGAACAACCATTTGCAAGTCACAACTTTTCTCCCTGGCGGTCTTCTAGTCAACTCCCAAGTCTGATTCTTCTGTAGTGACTCCATCTCATCTCCCATGGCAGCAAGCCATTGGACAGACTCAGTACTAGTCACAGCTTCCTTATAGGAAGATGGCTCATGAATATCAACTTCTTCTGCAACTTGTAAAGCATAAGCTAACATATCCTCATAGCCATACCTCGTAGGAGGTACTCCGTAGTTCGCTCTCCTAGGGCGATCTAGAGCCAAACTCTATCGTTCTCCTGAGGGTGGAGCAACTGATGCTTCTGCTTCTAAATGTGATTGAGGAATACCTTCCTCCACCTCACAAGTAGCATCATTCTTTTCCAGCTCCACCTGCTTCTCAACACCGCCTTCATCATCACTAATCGAAGTCTTCAGTATCGAGTTAAACATGGAATTTTCATCAAACACAACATTCCTACTTAGAATAACTCTCTTCTCAGATGGTGACCAAATCCGATAGCCTTTCACGCCATCACCATAGCCTACAAATACTCCCTTCTTAGCCCTTGGCTCCAATTTTCCCTCATTCACATGATAGTAAACTGTACAACCAAAAGCTCTCAAGCTTGAGTAATCAGCAGACTTTCCAGACCACAGTTCATAAGGAGTTTTCATATCTATGCCTGTGTGTGGACCTCGATTAATCAGATAACATGCTGTATTAACAGCCTCAGCCCAAAACGATCTTGATAATCCAGCATTAGAGAGCATACACCTAGCCCTCTCCAGAAGTGTCTGATTCATACGTTCTGCAACACCATTCTGCTGAGGTGTGTGTCTAACAGTATGATGTCTAGCGATTCCCTCGGCCTTACAAAACTCATCAAACTCAGACGAGCAGAATTCCAAACCATTATCAGTTCGCAGCCTCTTGATCTTCTTCCCTGTCTGATTTTCCACCAGAGTCTTCCATTGCTTGAAATGCTTGAAAGCATCACTTTTCTGCTTCATTATAAAAACCCAAGTCATCCTCGAATAATCATCAATCAAGGACAGAAAATATCTGTGACCTCCCAAAGAATCAACTCTTGAAGGACCCCAACAATCTGAGTGGATGTAATCAAGTGTGCCTTTGGTTCTATGAATTGCCTTAGGAAATTTGCTGCGATGTAATTTCCCAAATACACAATGCTCACAGAACCCGAGATCCTTTATCTCATGCCCACATAGAAGATTTTCTTTAGCCAGAATTTGCATCCCCCTCTGACTCATATGCCCCAGCCTCATATGCCACAACTTGGTCATGTCTTCTTTATCAACCTCGGAAGAAGCAACAGATGCAGAATCCAGAAGTGTGGCACCTTGCAAGAAATACAAAGTACCTCGCTTAACACCTTTCAGAATCACTTTGGAACCCTTGTGAACATGTATAACTCCACCTTCACCTTTGAAACTAAACCCCTTTTTGTCTAGAAGACTAAGAGATATAAGATTCTTCGTCATATGGGGAACATGTCTCACATCATTCAAAGTGCAAAACTTTCCATCATGAGTCCTAATCTTGATTGAACCTATCCCAACCACTTTGCAAACAGAGCTATTAGCCATGGAAATATTTCCACCCTCCACTTGCTCATAGGTCAAGAACCATTCTCTCCTAGGACATATATGATAAGAAGCCCCGGAATCCATGACCCACGCATCGGTGTAATGTGTGTGTCCATCGGCAACCAATGCAATATCCTCTTCGGAGTTCGTACCATCCTCAGCAACAGCGACAGTACCTGATGCATTTCCACTTTGCCCTTGCCTCTTCTTGGGACAATCATTTTTCCAATGACCTTTCTCCTTACAATAATTACATACATCTCCCGGTTTTGGGCCAGTTCTCATTGACTTCTTAAAAGACTTTTTCTTTCCCGATCTGCCAAAGTTCTGGTTACTATTGGCTACTAACCCCACCGACTAACTGTCTGTACTAAGACCACTACAAGTATGTAATTTCTGTCTACTATGGAGACCCGACCTAACCTCCTCTAAAGATAGGCAATCTTTCCCATTAGTCATCGATTCCCTAAAATTCTCATAGGATGGGGGTAAAGAGGCTAACAGAATCAACGCAGCATCCTCATCATCAATCTTAATCTCAATATTACGCAAATCTAATAATAATGAATTTAAATGATCAAGATGGTCTTTCAAGGATGTACCTTCCTGCATTCGAAGACCGAACAGACGTTGTTTCAGCAACAACTTGTTGGTCAAGCTTTTCGTCATATAAAGACTCTCAAGCTTGCACCACAAACCAGCAGCAGTCTCCTCCTCAGCTACCTCTGTAATAATATCATCCTCCAATGAAAGAAGTAACGTCGAGTGTGCCTTCTCCTCAAGAGCCTCGATATTTTCAGGTAGAGGATTTGGCGGAGGCTTCAACAAAGGAGTCCACAACCCCTCTCGTTTAAGCAACGCCCTGACCTTGATTTGCCACAAACTAAAACTATTCCTCCCGGTAAACTTATCAACTTTCAAACTTTTACCACCCATCTTTTTCGCATAAACCAGGCTCTGATACCAATTTGTTATAACAGATGCAATATATATAAACAATATATATAAAGCAAGAAATAAAGTGCGGAAAGAAAATGCGATGAAAGACTAGGAATTAAATAAAGGACTTGAAAGTAAAGAGACGAAGATTTTAACGTGGTATCCCGAACAAAATGTTCAGGCAATCCACGGGCAGAGCCACGAATAAGTTTCACTAAAATAAACTGGAGGAATACAGAATACAGTGAGTATTCAAATACTCTCAGAATAGCTCTCAGAATAATCAGGGTAACGTTAAGTAAATAACAAAACCCACGAGCTATTGGTGCAAATATAAAAGGTGAAACTAGACCTTAATAAATAAGGTTGGAAAAGGGAGTCAAACCTCCCATTCCACCAATGTGGTACTAAAACCACAATTCAAGTCACTTCAACAGAAACAAAAAGGTATCAAATAGCAGATTCCCTATCTCCTAAAACTTTATCAAATATTATAGGGAATGTCTTATATTTACACCTTCCGCAAATCACTTTTGTTCTTTATATCAAGTGTTGTAAGTAATAAATAGGGAATCTGAATTTGTACAAAAGTTGAAACATACTTCTTAAATTTAATAAAGTAGTATAAGGAATTGATTTTAGGGAAAAATTTTAAGCAATCTGCTGCGAATGCTCTTAATAGTCAACTAATACAGTAATAGCTTCCACTCCTCTTTATGTCCTATACAATCTTTTGAAATCGTATACAAATTCCTTTTTGGAAAAATCGCATCACATATATTTACAAAATGTTTTTAATTCATCACTTTCAAGACATTATTATTAATCACCTATATTTAAAAATATTTTAGTTCATCACTTTCTATCACATCGTCGTTAGCATCGTTATAGTATCAAGATATTTAAGTTATTTTAGTTAATATATTTTGGGAAAAAAATCCTGAAAATGTAAAATAATCCACTTAATTTCGAATATGAAATAATCCACCTTCAACACGTACTTAATAGAAAATTTACCACATTTTACCTTCTTGTTTATGAAAATTACAAGTTTTCATGTTTGACTTTTTTCTTACCTACCTCCCAGTAGTGAATTGCATAATTATAAGTTATATCCAATCTTTCAATAGTTCATTTCATAGATACTTCTCAATTAGATGCACCTCAATGACAAAATAAATCAAACATTAAAATTTATTCAATTTTCAGATTAAATGTTTAAGCAGGGGGTTTCATTGGCATTGATAATTCTTGTTCTTCTGTGGGTATATCAATGTTTTGTACCTCCCCCACCTAATATTTGTGGCTCAAATGGAGGCCCTCCAATTACTGGACCAAGAATTGCTCTAAGAGATGGAAGACATCTATCTTATATGGAATTTGGGGTCCCTAAAGATGAAGCCAAATACCAGATTGTCTTCATCCATGGACATACCAATAACAAGAAAGATAACTTTCTTGCAACTTCGGTAAGATATACTAATCTTTTGGGGACGGAGGGAGTATATTGGAACGAATCTAGAAGATATTATTATTTCTATTACAGTAATACTTGACTTGTTCTGTTGTTTTAGAGGTTGTTCTCATTGGAATTTTATTGACTGTTGTTGTTTTTATTGTTGAAGGATTTGGTTGAAGAGTTTAAGATATATATGGTCTCGTTTGATAGACCTGGTTATGGAGAAAGTGATCCTGACCCAAGACGAACAATGGAGTCTTCGTCTTTTGATATAGAAGAACTTGCTGATCAATTGGGTTTAAGGTCGAAGTTTTATGTTGTTGCTTACTCGATGGGAGGTATGCTAGGATGGGGTTGCCTCAAGTATATTCCTCACAGGTATAAAACGAAACGAAATTCTTTAATACACACTTTGATTCAGACAAAAACAGAACAATTTTTGAGGTTGCTGGTCATTTGTGAGGTTCAACTCAATTGTTATTTGGTTTGGGACATGAAACAGGTTGTCTGGAATTACTTTGATTAATCCAGCTATAAGTTTTTGGTGGCCTGGGCTTCCTAGTGACTTAGTGGAACAAGAATATCACAAACAAGATCCTTATACTCAATGGAACTTTTTAATTGCACACAATGTTCCATGGCTTTTGTATTGGTGGGAGACTCAGAACACCGAGGCTCTATTCCCCCCTCCCCCGAATATCACAACATATTTAAATCACTTTCAAGTATCGGATTCTAACCAAACTTTAGAGGTACACACAGAGCATACCTAAATAAAAAGTTACTCATGATCAGAGTTTTAGTTAGGTACGATACTTACAAATTTCACTTTGCAGGAGTATTCTACACAGCAAGGATTGTACGAGTCATATATGCGCGATATATTAGTTGGGTTCGGAGAGTGGCAATTTGTACCTATGGATCTGGAGGACCCCTTTGTTGGCGGTAAAGGCTCTGTACAGTTATGGCAAGGTGGCGCAGATACTACAGTGCCTGTGCCTTTGCAACACTTTATTGTGAAGAATATGTCATGGGTTCAGTATCACGAAGTCGCAAATGTTGGCCATAAATTTCCTTATGAAGATGGTATGAATGATAAAATCTTGAAATCAATTGTGATGGAGGGATCAATAATTTTATCATCTGAAAAAGATGGCAGCTACATTCCTCTCTCTGAGTAGTCATGGACTCATGGTGTTCCTAGAAAAACCTGCAGCATTGACCCCTGCCAATTATACACATTTTATTCACATGATTACACTGTAGTTTATTGTTTGGAAGAGAATTAATATTCGTGTAATATTTATACAAATAACTTGAATATATTGTTTCCTTTGAAAGTTTTACTCAAACTCTTGGACGATAATATTCGCTAGAATTCTCTGTAGAATTAATTTTGCAACTTCTTCTAATAAACTTAGGAATTTATTCGATTTTGGACTTACGGAGCTAAAGTTAATCAGTATGGCAAGCATGTCTGTGCATTGTGCTAACTCTGCCTCCTAGCTTTTCTGGACTTAAATTTAGGAAATTCTTCAAATTCATCATCATCAGATCCTGAACTTGGGTGAAGAAGCAAATGATGATGACGATGACTTTGTAAATTTACCATCTCTTAAGAGTTTAGACTTATTGGCAAGCGGGTTGTCGTAGCTGATCATTACGGAAAGGCTGTGTGGTTACGAACCTTGCACTTTCTAGATTTGAGTTCAAATTATAAACTGGTCTCTTGCCTATGAGGCTGTTCTCTTGCCTTAGAACACTTCTTTTGAATGATTGCACACACCTGGAAACCGTATTAGAGCTTCCGTCAGGCGTCAAGTTTAACATCCTTAGAGATGAGAAATTCCACATATGATTTCTTTTATTAGGGCTTTAATCCAGAGGCCATATCTCACCACCTTCCGAAAGTCTACCCCTGGTTCCAGTTCAGAATATTGTCCTATAGATGACCCAATTTGCCACAGAGAAAGCACATGTTAGGTAGTCGTTCGTATGCTAGATAGCCCGATACTGACTCCCCTCCAACCTCGGGACTGATCATTCTCCGTATGTGAGCATTAATCTTAACATGAGCCTTGAGTCGAAAAAACTTCTTCCTCTGCCTGTCTATTCTGAGTTCAACCTAGTCACAACCCGCAAAGTCACTCCCCAGTCGTCCTGCAACCTCTCATGTGAGGAATTCTTCCAGAAGTCCCCTAAGTTGTATTCAGAAAGCAGACTTGTCAAAGGTAAGTCCCAAAGGATCTAATCCTTGTTCCCAGTTAACCATTTGATGAACAAGGTTGTTATCAACGCACCAGGGGCCAAATTCCATAATTCGATCCTTATCTTTCGCCGAGGGGAAAAAGACTTGTAGTAGAGAACCCTTGACACGAGACACACTGGTGCTCTTACAATTTCACGCCTTTGATATTGCCATTCCAAATCCTTGAATGCTTACCATCCTAGTCCTTTGTGTGTGAATATTAACATATGCACTCGTTTCATAATTTGCAATTTCCATCAGTAAGTCCGATTTTACAAAGAATTAATTGCCCACTAAGTATTATTCTGCATCCAACTTTTAGTAGTAGTTAATATGAAAAAGTATTGTTTATTACTACCTCCATCCCTAAATGATTGTCACATTTGACTTTTGGTGGTCAATAAAGCACGATTTAAAACATAAATATCTCTTATTCTACATGCGAAAAAATTATAATAAGTTGATATTTCAAAAATATATATTGAGACGAATCTAACGAGGTCCCACAAGACTATATTATTTCTTATCGTTCAATGAGAATTCATGATCAAATTTTATTGTAATTGACCACAAAAGTCAAAATGTGACAATCTTTTAGGGACGGAGGGAGTAATAAAAAATAGACATTTAGTATAACGCTCCACAAATGTGCCGCGCTATCGATCCATACATGATTTGAAAAATGAAATAAAGCTTGTCGAAATAGAAAAAATGCTCATTATCTAAACAATTTATAAATTTGTTTGGAGTTGGATACATATTTTTGTTACCGGACCAAAAAGGTTGAAACTCGATAAACTTAAGCTGAGGATTGATGATTTTAGGTTACAAGCCGCTTAGTCCACAAACTAAGTTCCCACTAGCGGTTAGTTGCATACATATAAACGTGTCAACCAAAACGGGCCTAACCGGGCCGTTAGCGGGCCCAAAACGGACCGAGCCCCTTTCTTAGAGGGTCGAATAGGGGCCAAGGGTATGGACCCCGGCCCCAGGCCCGGTATACCGTGTTTTTCACATATGGTATATCGTGTAGATTAGACTACATCAGTTGTATATCATAAAACACATGATTCAGATACAATAATCCCAAATAAAAACCAATCATAACACTCAAACTTGTCCCAAAACATTCACGAAAAGTGCCAAACAAAACATAAATCTAATATCCTAAGGAAAACATAAAAATAAAACGTAAGTTCGAAATAACCAATGAAACGAAACATAAAATCAAGCACCAACCAGTCATGATGAGCGATATTTTGATGTCGACTTAAAGATATATGATGACGAATTGTACCTTGCTAAAGGATGGTTCGAATTCATGATGGAAATGCAGATAATGCCTGCTGACTTTATAACCTTCGAATATAATTACGAATAAAGTCGTCGTCATTCGTCTATTGTGTTCACATGACCGGTTGCGAGAAGCAAATTGTTAAGGATTTACAATATTAATATACAGGTTCATTAATGAATAATATTAAAATCTATTAATTACTTCAAAACATTTATGTTTATTAATTAATAGTTTATAATTATATATTAATTTCCCTCAAATATTAATGTTTATTAATAATCTGTCACACGATATATCGTTAACAATTTACACGGAATCGTAGTAGGCCCGTTTCTTTAGGGCCCCCCTGAAAAACCTTAAGGGATCGGCCAGGCCTGGTCCGATTGACACGTCTACACACATACTTGAATGTACAAATAACGAAAGAACTTTCTACCGCCCATAACATCAACTTCAAGTATTCAAAGCCAACCCGACAAAATAATTCAGTTACACAAAGTTTTGGCGCCACAAAAGTATGAATATTTGTACTTTTGCTACTGATTTAAATAGAGCATATTGCTGAAATGGTCCCCGGTAGTATGATCAAGTTGCACTTTAGTCCCCAATAGTTACACGGTTGCACGTTAGTCCCCGAAAGTGGCCAACAAGTTGCACTTTAGTCCCCACGTCAAGTTTTACATTAACATTTCTGGTTTAGGAGTTAAAAATTGGTGTAAAAATATAAATTTAAAGATTGAAAGTTGATTTTTTTTGCCCCAATTGGTGCCAAAATGAAACTCCACAACCCCCTCCCGCCAAATTCCCTTTTTTCTTCACCGCAATTAGGGTTGTGAAATTTCTTTTTAGCACTAATTGGGGCAAATAATCAACTTTATGTCTTAAAAATTATATTTTTACCCCAGTTTTAACGTCTAAACCTGAAATGTTAGCGAAAAACTTGACGTAAGGACTAAAGTGCAACTTTTTGGTCACTTTTGGGGACTAACGTGCAACCGTGTAACTATTGGAATCAAAATACAACTCGCTCATACTATTGGGGGACCAATTCAGCAATTTTCTCGATTTAAATACGCATCTGGATAATAATTTGAAGAATGAATTGAAACTGAAAATAGTAGTATTCTTTACTAGAGATTACCAAATGTTTTTCTTATTTTCATCTATAATCAAGACTTCCGCCAGTGATATGAGTATTGCTTCTAAAACCAATATTTATCATTACTACCTCTTGTTGTTTTTGCGGACAAGACCAAAAGGACATCACTCACCTCTTTAGCTCTTGTACAAAGTTACTTTCGTTTTGGTCGAATCATTCGGCCCTGGCATGGATCAGGCCAACTACTACTTCTTCTTTCTTTGTTTCCCTCGCCTCGATGATCAACAAGCCTTGGAAATATCATCCTAATGCTAAGTTTCAACTATTATCTTTGATTAGTTCTTTGTGAAGCATTTGGCTTTTCAGGAATCTTATGGTCTTTGATGAATGTCTCTTTGACATCAATCCAATCAAGGAGATGAACAATTCCTTTCTTCGGCTTTGGCAACAATCTTTTTGTTCCAAAGATCGATCAAAGAAATTTGTCCCCTTAAGTATGCCTTCGCCAAGGTTTCTTGCTATGCATAAGGATTTTGATGTCTCTGCTATTTCTATCACTTTTTCTATGGACTTCAGGGGTTGGTGGAGCATACATCTTTGTGATTATAAAGACGTCTCCCTCCTGTATCATTTGGTTGACGATTCTTTCTCCTCCGACCTGACAATGGAGATCAAGCTTTTGAAATGTGTTATTATGGGGCTGATCTTGGGTATCAATAGAAAGCCAACCTCAATTCATATTTTTTCTGATTTGATTTTCTCGCAGGTTTTTGTCAGACAGATATCATCTCTCTTCAAGTTTAAGATTTGGAAGTCACTGTTGGATCAAAGTAACGCAAAGGACGTAGCCTTCCATTGAAGAACAATTTTGTCGGATTACTCTTCGGATGTGTTTCAGTTCTCTAGTTTTTGTAATAGGGCTTCTAGTCATTATGTGTACGACTCGGATGTACTAGTCTTTTGGAACAATATAAAGGGGAAGGAAAGTATCTCCCCCTTTAACTTTGTTGCTCATTTCTATCTATAAAAAAAGAGTATATGCACTCGAAAATATATTTTTCAAATATTTTAGAATGTTCTTCCAGACTTTGATCTAAAAATCAAGTGCATTTATCGATAAATTTTTGAGATTTATGTATTCGATAATCGTATTCTGGACAAATTAATTTTATTATTATAAGATATTACATAGGTGAGTTATTCAGAAGATATAAATTTGGGTTATCATATTGAGGAACGTATAAATATAAATAAAGACAAATTGTCTTCTGGACAAATATAGAAAAACTTTATTACGATATATAAATTATTTTTTTGGACAAATAAAGGCAAATTGTCTATAAATTATCTTATGGACAAATATAAATTGTCTTTTCATTAAATTACATCCAATTAATTAATAGGTATGACATATAATATATATATAATACTCCAATTTTATTACGTAATTTTTTTTGTGAATTTCAACAATAAAATTAAATAGGTTGAACGTCGAGGTTTAGCTCGTCCTGATAACATATTTTGAATAAAATTGTAATATAAAGAACGATAAAATAGAGAATAAAAACAAGAAAAAGATATTTTATTATTTTGAATTGTATCTGAAGTACAATAGGATAGTAAAGACCTATTTCAGGCTTCCAACACATCAATATAACTAATTATTGCTAATCTTGATCCACAAGTAATCATTCATCATTAATGTTAGTCTTGGTCTCAAACACATCCATATATGCTTAACATAAATAAACAAATAGTGTCAAGACAACTTGTCTTAATGGCAAGCATATTGACATTACTAGGTTCGAGCGATCTTAATCGCTCACTAGCTTGAAAGTTAGTTGCCCCTTTCTTTGAAGTTACGAATTTATGTTGAATTGATGAATGTAATGGTTACAATGTTATTAATAGATAAATAAAAAAAATTTAAAAAATAAAATAGTGTACAATCAATCAAGAAGATACTGCCTCCATCCCTAAATGATTGTCATATTTTGACTTTTGATGGTCAATAAAACACGATTTAAAACGTAAATATCTATTATTTTACATGTGAAAAAATTATAAAAAATTGATATTTCAAAAATATATATTGAGACGAATCTAACAAGGTCCTACAAGACTATATTATTTCTTACCGTTTAATGAGAATTAATGGGCAAATTTTGTTATGTTTGACCAACAAAAGTCAAAATGTGATAATTTATAAGGACGAAGAGAGTATATATTAAAATGACATTCAATGGTTGTCGTCTTAAAAAATGGCCAATACGACAATATTTATTTCCTTTGTCAATGGTTACTGTCAGCTTAAGCATCTTCATATTGAAATAAGATTCCTCAAGATAACGTCCTATTGTAATATTTTAGACAAGAAGCAAGACTATGATTGTTACAATTTCCATACAATAATTTCAATTTTGTTCTCTAGTTGCATTCTTTATTCGGCCAATCGATTTGCTTTGTCAATGTGATCGCTAACCGGTTGATAATTCTAATTCTTTATACATTAGGGGCAACACTATACACACACCAGAATAGTGATTTACTATTTCTGGAAATGACCATTTTGCCCCCCATTTATCTTCCTCATCTGCTACACTTTAAAATAGGGGGGGGGGGCAGAATAGTAATTTCCAGCTACAGGAAATCACTATTCTGGTGTGTGTATAACAGATCAGGCCTTTTAGATTGGAGTGATTAACAGAATATATGTTAATTAAGAGAAAATTAGCATAACCAAATTAATAAAAAATAATCACAAAATTTAAAGAACTGAAAATAGGTTGATTTAATGGATGAGATTTAGTTAACTCAAAGCTAACACCAAACTAATTAACACATACTCCCTCCGTCCCTAAATTATTGTCACATTTTGATTTTTCATGGTCAACAAAATAAGAATTAAAACATAATTATCTCTTATTCTACATGCGAAAAAAAATTATAAAAAGTTGATATTTCAAAAATATATATTGAGACGAATCTAACAAAATCCCACAAGATTATATTATATCTTATCGTTTAATAAGAATTTATGATCAAACTTTATAATATTTTACCAACAAAAATCAAAATGTAACAATCTTTTAAGTAATGAGGTATTAATAATTCTCTAGTTGGCCTATATAGTCATACCTATGTATTAGGTGTTCTGATATGAGTCTTTGGCATTCTATTCTCTAACAAAAAGAGTACATCTTTCTCACTAAAAATGGAATCTTCATCTGTTGCTTCATTATCATCACCATCTACCCCCAGGAAACGATTTGATGTATTTCTCAGTTTCAAGGGAGAAGTCCGGGAACGTTTTCTTAGCCATCTGATAGAAAAGCTTGATAATAAAAACCATGCCCTAAAATTCTACGATAAGGAGAACTTAACGTATAGTCAAGATCTCAAAGAGGAACTAGAAAAGGCTATTAAAGCATCTCATATTGCTATTATGGTCTTCTCCGAAGGGTATGCCGATTCAAGTTGGTGCTTGGATGAAATGGTGATGATAATGAAACGCAGGAATGATGATGGCATGTTTGTTATACCAGTTTTCTTAGAAGTGGAGCCCTGGATGATACGTACTTGTGACCTAACCACCACCTATGGGAGGGCGTTGGAAAAGCATGGACGCGAGGGGACTGACGAAAAGATTGTTGATACATGGAGAAAACATCTCACCTCTGTACCCAGCAAATGTGGGGAGGATGTCCAACGATCTGGAAGGTAAGAGTCTTTTTTCTATCATAACTCTTCAGGCATAGTAGTATATTTGTTTGGAAGTCACTCGTCAAGTACAGTCGGATACTAACCTTGAGTGCCCACTTCAAACACCGTCAATTATTATTTTGATTCCCTAGGCTTTAATTCGGCTATTCACCGACAAGTTTTTGTCTTAATACTGAACATTAATTCGGCTATTCTAGATAGAAATCTAGAAGTTATACTGTTACAATTTGAAGTATCAGGTTGTGATTAATTCTTAATAGCTCAAAAGTTGTAGATTAATTAACCTGACATTATCACAAAGTTGTTCGAAACACCGACGAGACTCTTAAATTAATCCTAACGCAAAAGTTAGAGAAAATTGTCGAAATAGTCTGGGATCGAATTGCACTTTAGCCCCCAATAGTTACACGGTTGCACTTTAGTCCTCGAAAATGGCCAAAAGGTTGCACTTTAGTGCCCAGGTCATGTTTTCCAATAAAGTTGGGGTCAAAATACAATTTTTAACAATCATGGGTCAAAACACGATTTTTTATGATTGTTTTCCAATAAAGTCTACAATTATGGGTTAGCTAATGGACAAACTATAATATAATGGTTGCCGAAATAGTCCCCGATAGTGGGACCGAATTGTTAAAAATCGTGTTTTGACCATATATTATTAAAAATCGTGTCTTGACCCCAGCTTTATTGGAAAACATGACATAGGGACTAAATTGCAACCTTTTGGCCAATTTCGAGGACTAAAATGCAACTGTATAACTATTGGGGGCTAAAGTGCAATTCGATCCCACTATCTGAGACTATTTCGGCAATTTTCTCCAAAAGTTATGAGCAAAATGGTTCCTTAAATATAGATTGGTAGACTTCTAGATTTAGGAACATTTTGGTGTGGTAGTGGTGAATATGTATGTAGAATTGGTTGGTTCTAGTTTAATGGATGTTGGCGAATGGCGATGATTTGTAACTATCAATTATTCCATTTTCTTGGCAGGTCCGAAGCTGCAATTGTAAAGCGTGTATCACAATTTGTTAATGAAAAATTGGCAATTTATTATAAAACTTGTGAAAAGCTTGTAGGGATTGAATCTCGTGCGAGGCAAATGGTAATGTTAATTAAGCAGTCGAATGAAACTTTGTTTCTGGGGATTCACGGAACTGGCGGTTTGGGAAAAACAACTCTCGCAAGATATGTGTATGATGAGTTCAAATCCGATGAAAAGTTCGAGGCGAGTTATATTTTAGACGTCGGACCAACCACGAACTTGGTGGAACTGCAACGCACTCTCCTTTCTCAACTTCTAGAAGTTGATGTACATGTGGCTAATAAAGAAGATGGTACGGCAAGGATTAGCCGTAACTTAGGCGGAATAAGAGTGTTGTTGGTTCTTGATAACGCGATGGACGATGAACATTTATCAGCACTAGCAAGGAAAAAAGATTGGTTTGGAGAAGGTAGCGTTATAATTGTTACAACAAGAGACGCGGACTTGCTACATGAACAATATCGCCGTTTTGGAGTTGCCTTGTTGTCGCCGCAAGAATCTATGGAACTATTTTGTCAAAATGCCTTCAATGAGGATAAACCAAGAAAAGGTTATGAGGAACTTTCGACAAGTTTTGTGAGCTATGCGAGTGGCCTTCCCAAGGCTCTACAAGTCATTGGTTATCACTTACGCTCGAAAACAAAAGGCCAATGGATAAGTCTAAGAGATGGCCTCCCAGAGATGCCTGAAGAATTTGATGAGAAAATCTTTTCCGTACTTAGAATCAGCTATGATGGGTTGACTCTTTCTCAGAGAAAGATATTTCTAGATATTGCTTGCTTTTTTAGAGGAAATCCGATAAAGGAAGTTAAAGTCAAGATACGTAGTTTGGGCATCCACACTCGGTTCTTGAAACATCTTGTTGCAAAATCATTGATTCATATCGTTCCAATAGATTATGGGGAATATTTTGGAGTAAAGGCAATCAGAAAATTCGTCGACATGCATGATTTGATTCAAGAGATGGGATGGAGAATAGTAGCTAAAGCTGCCGAGGGACACATTGAAAGATACAATCGTCTATGGAGCGAGGAGCATGTCAACCACATTCTACCAACTAATAAGACGGTGAGAATTTTCTTATTACAAATGAATCTTTTTGCATGCAAGCAGTTCAAATTGATCTCTTTATTTTGGTATATATTTTTTGTTCAGGTTCCTCTACGGCAAAAATGTTGCAATCTGCTGAAATGTTACTCTTTCTTCTTTTTAGGTTATAGTTAAGGCTGAGCATGTGGCTGTTGAAGAAAGTTGGTTAGGGAAAAGTTTGGTCAATGCCCTTCAAGGAATGAATAATTTGATATTTCTGGAAGTATATTATTCCTTTGTTAGCAAAAATTTTCGCTGTAATGTTCCATCTGAAAGGTTGCAATGGCTATGTCTGAACAGTTATCCATCGAAACATTTCCCCAAATATTCTAGTTTGTCGAAGTTAGTATGCCTGAAGATGCAATTTAACAGCCTTCAACACACTCCAAACTTTGGGAATATGCCTCTCTTGGAGATATTAGATCTTTCTTGTTCTTTTAAGTTGACTGACATCGATGCATCCATTGGCACCCACAGGAAACTAAGGAATGTAAATTTGTCAGATTGCGAGAAGCTTGTGAAATTTCCAAGAATCACCAAGATGAATTCTCTCGAAATCCTTGACCTCTCAGCCACTTCTCTTACATCTGTTCCAGAAATACGAAAACCTCATAAATTAAGGAAGTTAAATCTTTCATCGGTGTCTAGTTTGATAAGTTTTCCATTGCCTATTGGTTTGGGAAGAGGACTTCAAGAGCTAAATATTAACAGTTGCAAGGAGATGACAACTCTGGCATATAGCATTTTTGGACTTGAACGACTAGTAATTCTCCATATTCGTGAATGCCGATTGTGGTACTTTGGTGAAGGGCGATATGATCATGAGACACGTCATAGGAACAAGTTGTTGTCAAAATTTCTGAGTTTACCCCGTCTTAAGATATTAGACATGGCTGACTGCAAAATTTCGGAGCTGATTATTGAAGAAAGGATCGAGCAGTTACCACCTTTGCAATATTTAGATCTGAGTTCGAATGATCTACTTGTCAATCTCCCTGAAAGTATAAGTCGATTCACTTGCCTTAAAAAGCTTCGGTTGAGTGACTGCAATATTCTGGAAACCATATCAAAGCTTCCATCAAGTTTAACTTCACTGGAGATGAGAAGTTGCATAGCTTTGAGGAGGATGCCTGATCTACTTCAACTATTCGATCAAAATGAAGATTGGAGTTTGTTGGACCTCGAGAATTGCAAGCTATTTGCCACGATGCCCGAATGTCACTCTGCTTTTTGCGACGAGGTATGTGATGTTTAAATAGTTGGAATAATTTGGTATATATAGACGAGTCAGTGACTTAACTGCATAATTTGTCCCTAATATATAATCATACATGAAATTTGTATTACTCTTGAAGTTATTTATCTAGCTATACGTTTATTTGTATGCATGAAAAGGAATCTATGGATAAGATGCTACAAAAAAGGAAAAACATGCTTCAAGTTTTTCTTCCAGGTAATATTGAGGCACCTTGGTTCAGGGACCAGGAAGTCGGGCATAGGGTGGATGTAACGATTGATTCGCTGTGTCCATCCAATGTTAGAGGGTTTGCGGTAATGACTATCAGTTCATCACCTAATAACAGACTATTCAAACTGCGCACACCTAGAAATACGATGCTGGCGGTTGAAAAACAACAAGCTCCTCGAGCTTTCAAAAAAGATAAAAAAATGCTGCACACAGGGTTTCTGTATATACCTATTGATGATGTTATAAACAGTAGTGGAAATTTGACGGAAACATCGTACTCATTCAAGGTCTTGTCTTCTGCAAGTAAAGTTCAAAGATGGGGGTTTGGGGTTGTATATAAAAGAGGGGATGATCGAGTAGCAGTTAGGCTCACGGCACAACCTCCTGGAGAGAATATTTACGAACCATTTGGTGATGAAGAGTAAGTCCTGCTAATTGATTACTGATGAAGATATGTTTAATTATCTTAAAACTGAACATATATCTTGTTTTATCGTTATCAGTTAGTTGGTTTATATTTACATAACATGGGGTAATTGAATTCAATTCGTAACAGAGAGCTGAAGAAATATCTTCATTCTGGAATTTTGTCAGTTAGGATCAATGGAGTTATTACGAGTGAAAACTGGTACGCATGTAACCTCATTGCCTCTTAATTTTAAAAATACAATAGAATAATGAAATACTTCCTCCGTCCCTAAATGATTGTCATATTTTAATTTTTGGTGGTCAACAAAATACGATTTAAAACATAAATATCTATTATTCAACACGTGAAAAATGGTAAAAAGTTGATATTCCAAATATATATACTGAGACGAATCTAACAAGATCCCACAAGACTATATTATTTTTTATCATTTAATGAGAATTTATGATCAAATTTTGTTATGTTTGATCAACAAAAATCAAAATGTGACAATCATTTAGGAACGGAGGGAGTACTTGATTATGGTGGATAACTACTCTTTAATTGTATTCTGAATACTAAGATTGTTTTCTTCTGTTTAGTGAAAAAAAGGCGGAAGATGTACATAGTTCAACTAGTGGATCTAGTGACGAGCCAAATCAACCAAGTTTCGATTGCATAACAAAGAGTGTAAGTGGGGAGGAAGACGATAGTTATTCATGGAGCGATTGGTTAGAAGATTCCAGTTTTTATAAGGAAGAACTATGTGTAATAATGTAGTTTGTGCACATTGTTGCTTGTATTAAAGTGGTGGTCTCACGGTGCTCATACCGTAATTCGTTTCAATGTATATTTTTGAAATATCAACATTTTATAATTTTTAGGCATGTAAAATTAGATATATTTATGTAATACATTTTAAGTTGTGCTTCGTTGACCGTGAAAGTCAAATAAAACAATCTAGGATGGAGGGAGTAATACATTTGAATTATTACTAGTTACTAAATTAAAATAACCCGGGACCCGGGATATTTTACTCACTAACGAGATAAAGCCTTTATTACTCCCTAGATTATTCGATTAATTCGATGTTGTACCAATTAGTATCCGAATAATGCAAAAGTGAGTTGGCATGTGAATTGACATATCAACACATTGGGCATTTGATGTGTCCCACTCTCAGTGAATCTAGTGATGCATGGTCCCATGAAGCAGCTAGGGCAACCTAAATAGGGTTCATAGGGTATGTTTGGTCAGTCAGTCAGTCATGTTTCCATTGACTAAAGAAGAGAAAGAAACCCCATATATATATTGGCATGGAAAAATGTTGCTCTACTAATGGTATCATAATTATTCTAGTTATAGCCTATAGGTTAAGATATTACTCCATCAACTTCTATCTTAGGCAGAATTTGAGTAATTGGCCTGGTGATTATTAGGGAACAGTTTAATTGGTCCAATAAGAACATTCACACTAGCATGTCTAAATGTTTCATTATCTCAATAATAAGGAAAAATCACAAAATGCGAAAATGGTGCATTTTCAACCTTCTCATTGTGAGTTGGCCCACATCAAATTTAGATAGCACAAGTTGACATGGTGAAAATTTAGGCTTCCATATCTAAATCCCAAAAATCACTTTTTACCTTCTTTTCTCATATTGTCTACTTTTTGTACTTTTTTTATTAACTTTGTTGTATTGATTTTGATTGAATAGGGAATACTTTGTCCTCAGCTGATGTTCTCCCTTATCCATTGAGCTAGGCACTTCTATGAGTAGCGGGAGCCAGAATAGGGCAATTTTAAATGATCTAAAATTAAAATACCTTCCCATATTTGATAAAAGTAGGAAATAGAGATTTTTTAAGGTAACAACATGAAATTTCTAACACCTCAAATATTATCAAATTCGAAACTAATATCAAGCAGTTAAAGGTAGAACTATTTTCACAACTCATTCTTCTATGGCTCGAGTTGTGGGAGGGATCGAACACGCATCCCGTGCATAAATCTAACACACCTAATCTGTGTTCATGACTTCGGGTGGCATAACTTGAGGAGTGAAAATATATCTCCCCTGAGTTAATGGGTTGCCGGAATATGATACTCCCTCCGTCCCTAAAAGATTGTCACATTTTGACTTTTGTTGGTCAAACATAATAAAATTTGACAGTAAATTCTCGTTAAATGATAAGAAATAATATAGTCTTGTAAGACCTTGTTAGATTCGTCTCAATATGTATTTTTGAAATATCAACTTTTTATAACTTTTATGCATGTAAAGTAGTAAATATTTACGTTTTAAATTGTGTTTTGTTGACTACCAAAAGCCAAAATGTGACAATCTGTTAGGGACGAAGGGAGTGTTTACAAATCTGTTGAAAGATCAATAGGCTTCATAGAGAGACAAGATCTTCCTTATAGCAACATATTTGCTTAGTTTATTATGTGCTCCATCCACTGATGACTGATTCACACATTTCCTCACTAGGATGGATCCACATACACATATCCCATAATTTCTTGGTTTAATTTGTGAATATCCCTTTTGAAAATACTTTTAGCTAGTAAGGTGGTGAAAACTCATACTCCAGTACTTACTACACAATATTCAATTTAATCCCACATGGTACATGTTAGACATTAGACAATATCCAACATAATCATTTTAGATTAATATTGTGTGGATGTTTGAGTGGGAATCTCATAATGAAAGAGTTGAGCCACACATACAGCTGGATGATTAGATGTAATAGAACGTACGAAGTGATCAGAGTTGTCCATTTTCAAAGCTCCTGAGGCAAACAGACATTCAAGTACACCTCCTAATTTGTATAATGCCCTACAAGCTGCAATAGTACTACAGTAGTATTTTCTAACAAAAGTTGGTCTGCTCCAAATCTCCTTCTCAGCATATTTTAGATCTTCATGTTTCCATTAATGTATTTCTTAGTAGTCTTGATATATCCACACACATACATATTCTCTTTTCTATCCATATATAGATCATCTTCTCCTTGTTGATACCTTAAGTCACAAGTGTATATATATATAAGCTTGGGGTTATTATAACTAGTCCTTTGCAAGCTAATTATTGTATGGTTTGAAGACACACATATATACATACATATATACATGAGGCCGGTGTTGATCAAATTTGTAGGGGTTTGATTTGATTCGGTGGTAGGGTTTTGGAGGTAAAGGGAGCTCTCTTTAGTTCAGCCCGAGACAGTTTGAGAGCCGAGAATGCAGCTGCTGACTCATTGGTTCAACAGCACACCAAGCATATGAGCTTGAAGATGGTGTGTTCTTGATCTAATGAAGCAGGAGATGTGCTCGGTTTTCACTGTCACGTCTTGGACTGAAGGGAGCTCCCTATTATTTCATTATTGTTGTTATCTTTATTTCTAATTACTTAAATATAGTGTGAGATGATATTGTACTTTAATTTAGTTTTAAACAGTAATACTATTCTGGATTAATTAATGAAAGTTATTGTCTTGAAAGTGACAAGTTATTGTATGATCTTCGAAAAATAATAAAATAATTGTATAATATCTATCAATTTTAAAAATTAAGTTATAACACTTATGTTATACTTTTGGTTAAGGAAAAGTAACAATACAATTATGTAAGATTAAAGTGTAACTACGTCCTATTTTTCACAGCGAATTAGCAATTGCCTCTTCTTCAAAAGCTATGTTAATTATGTATGTAATAATTTTTGGTGAAATTTATAATTGATAATGATAATTTTCATTTAAGATTTTTAGTTAAAGTTTATTAATTAATACAGGGCAACACTATATATACACCAGAATAGCATTTTATTTTAGTATGAGAATACTATCTTGCTCCCACACAAACATTTTCATCACTATACTTTTAAATAAGAAGGGGCAAAATAGTAAATTTATTCCTAAATTTCATTGTTTTGGTGTGTATAACCGATGAGATTTATACATAATGATTAATGCTATTAGCATATACTATATTACTATATTATTAGAGTCTTATATTGTTAGAGTACTAATGACTAGCATCGTTGTTGTGTATAAATAGGACCTTCCAGTGTATGTAAAGATCATAAAAGAATATTACTACTTTCATGGTATTAGAGCCTGAAAGTTCCTAAACCTATTTTTTCTCTTCTGCTGTTAAGATCTTGGTTCTTTCCGCTGCGCCGGCGGGTGGTTCACCACTTCAAAACCATCCGCCGGACATTCGTATTTTAATCTATGTTTTCTTTTCAATATTACTTACTTTTTCTTGCTTTTATTTTCTCCTAAAAAAAATCAATGTCTTATAGTAGAAGTCTTCGATTTATTCCTCCTCCAATAACTTATTTTCTTCTTCGATAAATCTAAAAATAAAAAAATCATAGTTCTCGTCTGATTACTATTGTTCAATTTATTTCGCGCAAATTTTAGTTCTTCATCTCAAACGAGGCTCTTATGATTTCCTTTCTCTATGATTGAGACTCTTTTTTTTTCTTTCTCGTTATAACGCTTCTTCTTAATCTGTTCTCTTTTATTCTTCATATTTTCTTTTCCTTATTTTACTCTGCTCCAATGAAGAGTTTTGATTTTTTCAGATCACATCTAACGATGGTTTACTTTCTTTTTCTTAATATTTCTATGGCGATGTCATGTCCGCCTATCTTTTCTAGTGTTTTTCCGGTGATGCTCTTCCACCGATGTTTACATGTCCGCCGATGTACTTCCGGCTTATTAGTGTTCCTAAGATGTATTTCCGTCGATGTTTTTTTAATTATTGCAGATATTCTATTTGTTCGAGAGCAGTGAGCCGGGTTGAAGTCCGAGTTATCCATGTTCCCTCTCGTTATCAAACCGCAGACATCTTCACCAAGGGTCTTCCACTCATCTTATTTACTGATTTTCGGGACAGTCTTAGCGTCCGTCCTCCTCCCGCTTCGACTGCGGGGGTGTATTAGCATATACTATATTACTATATTATTAGAGTCTTATATTGTTAGAGTACTAATGACTAGCATCGTTGTTGTGTATAAATAGGACCTTCCAGTGTATGTAAAGATCATCAAAGAATATTACTACTTTCAAATGCATTAATGGTTAGTGATTTTGTGTGTGAATAAAGTAGATGTCTAAAGGGCACATGTAGGTTTCGAAAGAAACATCTTGCTCCATCTAGATGTGGACAAAGTTCGATACCTACGGAATCGAAGGTAACCAAATTATTACTCCTGTTCATTATTACCTTATTGCTTTGTAAAATAGTACTACTTGCCAACTAGGTTATTCATCAGTATAAGTTATTACTCTTATCCGCCGTTTCATGTTTGCATCTCAATCGATAGCTACATTTTCTTATAAGACCTATCTAAATTATGTTTATCAATTTTTCTTCTCTCATTTGAATTTCAATATGCTGTCCACTGTCTTAGCTATGCAGCGTTGAAAATAATGGTTCATATTCCGCTAAATGAGTTCAAGATTAACACATGTAAAAATTTAATTATTAAAAAATAAAAAAGAGTTTATTACTTAATAAAAAATAAAGTTACTCTACTTAACACTCACTAATTAGTTTTTAATAATTGTGCCTCTTTGAGTTATGAAATGTGATTTCTCTCCTTATATAAATGTAACCTAGACTCGATTAATAAAAATTTTACAGTTTTAAAATTGCCTTTTGTGTTAGATAATCACATATTAGTGTGAAATCACATCTCCATTATTCTAGACGATGTTCCTATAATTTATTTATGTACTTCGTAAAGATATGTATTTCGTAGAATTATGTAATTTATACTTGTATCGAATCTGGATGATATTTAATACACCTCCGTCCATAAAAAATTGGTACGTTTTGACTATTGATGGTCAAACTTTAAAAAATTTGATAAAGAATTTTCATTAAACGATAGAGAATAATATAGTCATGTGGGATCTTGTTAGATTCGTCTCAATATATATTTTTGAAATATCAACTTGTTATAATTTTTTCGGATGTAAAATGATAGATATTTATGTTTTAAATTGTATTTTGTTGACCGCCAAAAGTCAAAAAATCTTTTAGGGACGGAAGGAGTAATGTCTTGAATGACTTGCACTTGCGTCGTTGTGCAGATATGGCCGTCTTGTTCACTATGTATCTTTGAAATAATTGTTCCCACATTTGTATTTCAATAACATACATCAAATATCGTTATTTGCAGAAGTTTTATTAATGAGTACGTTGATGTGCTATTATCTACAAGAGCGCAAGGTAAGGATAATATATTCTTATGTTAGTAGTTGAAACTTGAACGTCATAATTGACTCATTGACTTTTGTGATGTTGAAATGTATGTTTTCAACATCATGTATGATTCTTTTTTTTTTTTTTTTTTTGATAATTAGCGATGAATTGTGACTACAATGATATTACAAACATGAATACAGAAATTGCTAACTAATAGAAAGTTAGAGTATAATATGAGACAAATATGTCTCCAACAAGGTTCGAACCCATGACCTCTTACATGAAAGGTTGGGCCGGATGCCACTAGGCTATTGAGCCATCGGCAACATCATGTATGATTCTTGAATTGTTAAAAGGGAATAAATTCTGCATGCAGCCAGCTCACGGCACATGGTTGATCACATCATATGTGTCTATTGTCAAATTGTTCAAAATTGTTGTTGAAACTAAATAAATTGCACAATATACAAAATTATCATTTTTTTATTAATCTAATAGCTTTCAGTTATTATATATTAGAAGAAAAAATCACAAAATTATATGTTAAAAGTCCCAAACTCGACAATGTTAAAACATAATATCATGAGTAAATGAATTTGTTTACGTATCAATTAATCTATCCATTACCTTTTGTTGGCAAACTCATTTAATTGTTTGATTTCATTAATATAGTTGTCAATTTAATTTTGTAAAGACAAATGACAAAAAAACGTTAAGATTCAAAAAATATTTCATATCATTAGTTGGGAAATATTGATGAGATGGACCAATAATAAGCTAAAGGGCATAATAAATTTTTTTGTTACGAGCAGTTGTTAAAACAAAGTTTCAAATTTTTGGATTATGTAATTCGAATGTTTAAATCCAAATTCGAAATTTGGTTTGATTCGCCTGCTAATAACTCTTTAATTTAATTCAGTATTTTATCCTTTTTTATAATTTTGTACCAAATATGTCCAAAGAGTTGTTATTCATTTCTTTAAAGAAGTTTTAATCTCGCCGATGGCTCAATAGCCTAGTGGCATCCGGCCCAACCTTTCATGTAAGAGGTCATGGGTTCGAACCTTGTTGGAGACATATTTGTCTCATATTATACTCTAACTTTCTATAAGTTAGCAATTTCTGTATTCATGTTTGTAATATCATTGTAGTCACAATTCATCGCTAATTATCAAAAAAAAAAAAAAAGAAGTTTTAATCTCGATCTCCTAAGTTGTATCGAAGGCCCCTTGATCAGACGAATTATCAATCGGATGTGTTTACTAGAAGCTCTCCAAAAAAGAGAACCATCACTATATGAAACTAAAAACAATCATTAAAATATTTCAACAAAGTATTGCCCCACATGAACTTGAACCTCGATTACCTAGCCACTAAAACTAGACTAGGCAGGCATGCAACTATGCCGGGGGGCCTCGGGTTGTTAACATTGATTTATTAATCGTTTAGTTATTTATAGTGGCGGATCTAGATGTTTTGAATTGAGTGTTCGAAATCGATATAAATTTTGAAGTAGTTTTTCAAATACTTAAATATATTGACATCTAAACACAAATATTAATTTCTATATTGATATTTTCTTTATACCTATATAGTATTTTTTTTATTTCTCTTAAATGGTGCATGTTCAAGTGAACCACTTCGAACATGAAGCGGTCTGGTACTGGTTACTCGCCTCGCTAAAAAAAGTTCAGGTGCCACTTTTTAGGTATAAGGGCCTATTTGAGAAAAAATGTCACCAAAGACTGATTTGGAAACTTTTAGTTAGTTCAGAAGCCTAGATGAAAAAAAGCCAACATTTATAGTTTAAGACAAGTCATATTGACATTACAAGATTCTATTAAAAAGGAAAAAACCACCAATAATTTGTTATAACATTTAGAAAAACAAAAAACACAAGCAATATTATCAACACGATTATAAACATGTTAGAGTAAAGAGAGTAGTAGACTCATGGAACGTGATCGAATAATAATTACGCAAAAAAATATCAAAGATCCATAACGAAGTAGTGTACCTACAAAGTGCTCGAATTCATATAAGATTTTAGTCATCCTTGATCACTAACTTCTTCAACAATAACGAATTAAAACAAAACAAAACACATAAATGATGTCTAAAGAAAATTCTCTATTTAACAAAAAAGATCAGTAGACAATCATCAATTAGCCTATACACCAAAGTCAAATAGATTCTTCCACAATAAAAATTAACTCGTAATAAATTGACGAGAAACAAGGGATATTAAAAGCATACTAACAATACAAATGCACGTAACAATAATCCATTGACATGTATACGAATAAACGCGCAATTAAATGCTAAGTAAGAAGACAAAATTTAAAACAACAAGCTATTAATAAGAATCTAAATAAAATAAAAACCTGATTGTAAAACGAATAGAATTATCCAAATAAATAAGAGTGAGTGAGTGAGTGAATTAAAATGGATTGAGTATATATAGTAGAGGTAGGGAAGTGATCAATGGTCAAAATTGACCCAAGTAATCTAATGGTTCAAAAAAATGATGATAAAGTCAAATGATCAATGGCCAAGATCGGCCTAACTAATTCAATGGTTCAAAATCATTGGTCAATTATGAAGTGATGCATAGTCAATTATGAAGTGGGGTCTGAGTCATTTAATAATTAGTCCCACGTTCAAAAGATCGATGACCAATATTAATCCAACTAATCCAATGGTTGAAAACACGATGGTGAATTCAAATGATCAATAACCAACATTGACCAAACTAATCTAATGGTTCAAATGCAATGATCAATTATGAAGTGGGGCATACGTTAATTATAAAGTGAGGCCTAAATAATTTAATAACGGGTCCCACGTTCAAATGATCAATGGCCAAAATTGGCCTAACTATCCAATGGCTCAAAATCCGGTGGTAAAGTCAAATGATCAACGACCAAGATTGACCTAACTAATCCAATGGCTCAAAAGCAATGGTCAATTATGAAGTGGGGCATACGACAATTATGAAGTGGGGCCTAAGTCATTTAATAATTAGTCCCATAATCAAATGATCAATGGCCAAAATTGGTCCAACTAATCCAATGGCTCAAAACACGTTGGAGAAGTCAAATGTTCAATGGTCAAGATTGGTCTAACTAATCCAAAGACTCAAATGCAATGGTCGATTATGAAGTGGGACCTAAATCATTTAATAGTTGGTTCCACATACGACATATCAAAATTTTGTGAAGGAATTCACTTCATCCTTTATATATTAAGGTAATATGATTATGATTATGATTATGTATAATTGTTATCCATATATGGATTTAATTTAATTGATTTTAAAATTTTAACTTACTTAGTAGGAAAAAAATGATAAAAATATTTAAGCTTAAACTATGTTGCCTCCATTTTGTTCGATATACTTTACATTTTTGAGACATGGTTTTAGTTATCAACAATTTCATATACACATTGTAAAAATTGTAACAATAATGTTATGAAAATATTCTTAGAAACAAATTCAATGGAATCAGTTTTATATTTGTAGATTAACAAATAAAATATAATCTATGGTAAATGTTTAACATGAATTTCATGAAATCTATTAATTTGAAACGAAAGGAATAAAAAATTAGACACTAAATGTAAAAATAAAAAAATGTTTCGAAACCTTTTATTACTTTATTTGATACGATATAAGAACTAAATAAGTTATCTTATATATTAATATATTATAACAGAATAATTTAATATAACTAAATATCTAAATATACTAATGAAGTCATGTTATAAACACGTAAAAATAATATTAATATATTTATTCAATGATATACTATCTCTGATCTATTATAATTATCATTCTCACATAGTGATGTAAATATTTGACCTTCGATACTCTTAAATCATATTCCCTCCGTTCTCTTTTACTTGTCTTTCTAGCCATGTGCACAATGATTAAGAAAAAATTAAAGATAGCCAAAAAGTACATTGGAAATGTAAAATGGCAATCAATTGATACTATATGATTGGTTGGTTGATAAATTTATTGGTAAAAACTAAATAAAAAGTGCATTGAAAATGTAAATTTGTAATTAATTATGCTAGAAAGACAAGTATTTAAAAACAAAAAGATAAGGCTAGAAGGACAAGTAAAAGAGAACGGGGGGAGTATTATTAAAAAATTAAAAATAATAATAGTATGGAAATACTTTAAAAGATGAATCTAATTATATAAATTATGTATATTTTAGAATAAGTAATTGATGGTCAAAATCTATTATATAAATTAAAGGTTAAACGTCAATTATAAATTATGTATATTTTAGAATCAGTAATTGACGTTAGGCCTTTTGAAATGGAGTAGTTAGTAATTGATGGTCAAAATCCATTTCGAAAGGGCAAACGTCAATTATAATAGATTGGAAGGAGCATTATAAAATAATTAATACAAATCTTTAAAAGTATATTGTAATATCCTATAAATGTTAAAGTAATACAACAATAAGTTAATTTTGCACTAGAATTACAATATATTTAACTTAAAAAGAATGTTATAAAATATTATTATTAATTAAAGACGTTCTTCATAATATTTAAAAGAAATTGATATAAATTATTAATAAAAGTATACTTTTAAGGTGACTAATGTAATATTGTTTTATTAAGAATTTATAAGGCTAAAATAGTATCTACATTGAATATATCTATCCAATATATTGACTAAATGAATAAATTAAACATATAACAAATTAAATTAATTAACTATTGATACAATATAATTTAATACAGAGTATATTTTTTTGTTTCTATTTCTAAACAAATAAGTAAACATATTACTGAGTGAGTATTTGAGAGTTGATATAACAACTCACCTTTCCAATCTGTTTTATCATAAAAGCACATCATTATTCATCATAATTTCCATACAAATATACTTTATTCATTTCATTATTACCTTTCAATTTCACATGTTATCACCAAATCTAAACCAAAGCAGGACACAAATCCGTTTCTTTCTCTGTCCTAATCTCAAAAAACCAAATGCATACTGTTCATTCGGTTTGTCTTAACACTCAAAGTAATAAGTCAAGCATACTGTTTTTTGAATCTTAAGATCTTTGTTTAGTTACCAATTCTTTTGCATCTTTCTTTTGTCTTAGCAAATTGATAGTGTTTAATTTTATCAAAATCTGTTTTTTTAGGGGTTTTATTTTGATTAAGTTTGCTAATTCTTATAATAAGCGTTCAGACAAGCATGCCCTTATGGGTTTCTAATATAAAGATCCTTTTTTGAGTTACTAAATTTTACTTCTTAATTCTGTTTTTGGAAATTAGGTAGCGTTTTATTCAGTCAAGATTTCATTTTTCTGTTTCTGTGTTGTTTTTTGATGCTTGAATAGTGAAGTAACTAATCAATTGTTACCCATAGATCTTTGTGTAGTTTTCAATTTTTGTTTCTTTAACTTGTTTTGGAAATTGGTTAGTGTTTAATTTAGTCAAAATCTGATCTTGTTCAATTATGGATTGTTTACTGGTGCTTGAAGAGTGTAGGAACTAATCAATTTATGAGCTAAAGATCTTTCTTCAGTTGCCAAATTTGGTTTAGTTTTCTTGTTTTGTAAATTGGGTAGTGTGAAATTTAGTAACAATCTGTATCATTTTTTTGTTTGTTTTTGGGTTGTTTTCTGATGCTTGAAAAGTGCATCAACTAATTAATTTTAAGAAATGGGAGCTGAAAAGAAATGGGTTTTCACACTCTTTTCAGCAGCTTTCATATCTCTACTGATTTTCATCTCTACCATCTCTGGATTTAGCTCATCCTATTACCTACCCTTTGCATCCCACAAGCCTTTTACCTCGGTTGTCCATCGTGGCCCAGGGCATCCCCCTGCTTTCGCTTACTACATTTCAGGGGGACATGGTGATGTAGAGAGGATGTTCAGGTTGTTGTTAGCTGTATATCATCCTAGGAATAGGTATTTGTTGCACGTTTCTACAGAAGGGACTGATATAGAGAGGCTGAGGTTAGTTGAGCTAGTCAAATCAGTGCCTGCTGCGACGGCATTTGGGAATGTTGATGTGATTGGGAAGCCTGATCCGGCTACTTACATGGGATCGAGTAATGTTGCCGCCATTTTGAGAGCTGCTGCCATTTTGTTGAAGCTTGATGATGGGTGGGATTGGTTTATTACTCTCAGTGCTGTCGATTATCCATTGATTACTCAAGATGGTATGTTCAAGTTTGGCATTTGATGTTGTTTTTCTTTCTTTCTTACTATTCTGAGTTATTATTATTCATTGTTTGTTCATGAATTGATTAATTAGTATCCCTATGGTATATTTAATATTGGTTATTAGGTGAAACAAGTCAACTCTAGATTCTAATTAGGATTTACTGGTGTGGTGAAATATGAATCCATTTACTTAGTTCTTCTACCATTGATCTAGAATATGTTCTGCTACTTCCCGACACCGTGCATCCACATGTGCTTTTAAGATGTAAAATTTATGCAGTCAGAACGGCCTTAGAATATATGAGAACTTATTTGATGGATCTGTTCCTTTTGGCTCTCTAAGATAAGATTCATGCAGTGCAAATGGCCTTCTGTTGAGCCATGAAACATATCAATAGAAGGGAAGTCAAAATGTGTTTTTCGGGATAGGCTTAAATGTGCCCAATCCCGTCATGTGCTTTAATTATTAGTTTCGAACTCTCTTTTTTGTGCCAAACCGACAAAGCCATGTATAATATAAAGGCAGCACTTGTCTGCTTTAGTATCTATATATCGTGTTGCCCATGTTGTGGTAGAATAGTATCAAACTCTCATGATGCATAATCTCCTTTTGAAGTACCAGTGTCATGCATAAAGTTGTACGGGAAAGTGAAAATTAACAATCAACTAAAAAGAAATCTACAACAGTTCCAATAAAATATTCAATTTAACAATCAAAGTTCCAATAAACAGCAGTGTGAGAGACAGAAGAAAAGCGGAGGTATGTTAATATATGGTTATTGGATAAGAAATTACTTCAAGTGTGTCCCCCTCTTAAACCATTGTTAAAAGAAATGTAACTACCTCCGTGACTCCCCTAAATTCTTCAATAGAGGAGAAGGCTGCTGAACAAACTTGTAAGAAAGTGATCTACCTGGAACCAATTATCATGAAGCCAGGAATATCCATTGCACCTTCTAGTTAGCAACTTGTTAGTGCTATTGCTAAATTCTCCTCATTGCAACAGATATTATTAAGCTATTATGTCCTAATTTTGCATTGTGTTCCTGAGTGAAAATCTGTGTTAGATGTATTCTATGCATCTTATATTTGCATCTCTTCGTAGAAGATGGTACTGGGCAGGTATTGATATTAAACTAGGATTTCTTACAGTCTTATTTCTTATTTTTCCTTCCAGATCTGTCCCATGTGTTCTCTTCAGTAAAGCGAGATCTGAATTTTATTGATCATTCCAGCGACCTTGGATTCAAAGAGTAAGCGAAACTTGTATAACAGACTTCTGCCTTTTTAGTTGGTCTTGCATCCTTTAGCCTGCTCATCTCGATTGCCTTACTCATTATAAATATTTCAGGGGTCAAAGGGTGACACCTATAGTTGTGGATCCAGGGCTGTATCTTGCTAGAAGAAGCCAAATCTTCCACGCGACACAAAAGCGGCCCATGCCTGATGCTTATAAAATTTTCACAGGTTGGTAGCTTCTGATTTCTGAGTCCTGATAAAAACCCAAGAGTGTATGAATTTTGAAGTGTGCTGATTATGTTGCTGAGAGCTACTTTTTCCAGGTTCTCCATGGGTTACCTTGAGCCGATCGTTTCTTGAGTTTTGTGTTTTTGGCTGGGATAACCTACCGCGAACTCTTTTGATGTACTTCACTAATGCAGTGTTGTCGCAAGAGTTCTATTTTCATTCTGTTATTTGCAATTCACTGGAGTTCAGGAACACAACGGTTAACAATGATTTAAGGTTCATGGTCTGGGATAATCCTCCAAAGATGGAGCCTCATTTCTTGAATACGACAGATTTTCAGCATATGGTGGAAAGTGGAGCGGGTTTTGCTAGGCAATTTAAAAAAGATGACCCAGTTCTGGATATGGTAGACGAGGAGATCCTCCAGCGTGGTCACAACAGAGTTACACCTGGAGCTTGGTGCAAGGGTAGGAGAAGTTGGTTTTCGGATCCATGCTCTAAATGGGGAGATGTTAACATCTTGAAGCCAAGCCAGTATTTCAAGAAGTTCCAGGAATCGATTGTCGAACTCCTAGATGATTTGAAGTCTCAATCCAATCAGTGTAGATGACGCCAATTGATAACAACTGGCTCCAAAGACCTGTTGGTGAACTGGGGGTGTCCTATAGAAATGTGGAAGAAGTGCGGTATCCACCCCCTCCCTGGTTATGCTTCTTTGTTCGATACCACACTATAGTTCTTTTGAAGATTACAGGAAGGAGACTTAGTGTATTCATTCATGATTTTACGGCATTTTTTTTGTGGTGTCCGGATTATGTATTATATTTGCAAGCCGCTGTCCAAATTCTTCCATCAATAAGAAGAATCTCTACGAGATATGCTTCACAAAAGCTGTATGAATTCATAATTAAGAAAACCATTCGTTTACCATTTAGTAAAATATTACCTTACATAATAGCTTCTACCAATATATATCAACAATATAAAAAGTAAACTGGCGAGCTAGCTGACCAAAGTATCGAGCCTAAAGAGCAAATCACGACTTGGCTCATTCCAAATTGTGCTGAGCTCAAATCTCGACTCACGCGAGCCTAATCGACCAGATCCCTTCTCACGTTATTTATTCTTTATGACAATTGCAAATTCATAACAAACACCAAAGAAGCCAATCTTCACGAAGACTCGAGTCATTTAGTTCGAGTTTTGATTCCCGACACGAGTTGGTTGAAGAAAACGGTCAGCTTTTCTTGTGTGACATTTGGTAACACCACAATGTGTGCCTTATCCCCTTCACAAGAAAGCTGCCATTGCTGAATGATTTCATCATCTTGAGGCCTTTCGAAAACCACTATTAGGCTCCACTCGTTTCGAAAACACACAATCCCTTCTGCTTTCAGGAGGCCTTCAAAGTAGCTAGCATTTTCAAGGCATTTTTGGGAGTCTTTCTCTAGCCCAATTTTTCCTTTGATGCTCAAATTGTACCAAAAATACATAGCAGCATGACCATTTCTACTACCAGAAATAGTGGCATCTTTAGAGGAAGTGCACTCAATATCTTGTGAGATGAGATCGATGTAATGCTTTCGGGTGATTTGAATACCACATGGCATTGGACATCCTACAAATTTGTGGCCAGAGACACTAATACTCCCTATTGCTTTCTTGAAAGTGATCTTGGGTGCCTGTTCATAATGTATCAGATTATATTAACAATAAGTTGGTCATGCACTTGTGAATAGACGGGCTTTTGTGTATCAATTGATTGATCACATGGTTAATTATGTACAATGCTATCAACACATTGTGATTTCAGCATTTTTCTATGAACTGTTATCAAACACTTGAATATTTTCAGTATTCAGATTCAGACATTCGGTATTCAGTCACTTGTTGTCAGACTTCAGACTTCAGATTCAGACATTCGGTATTCAGTCACTTGTTGTCAGACTTCAGACTTCAGATTCAGACATTCAGTTTTAACAAACAGGCCCTAAGTACTTAAAATTAATTAATTCAATACTTATTTCATTAAGTCTGTTTGTTAACAAAAAAATTTAAGTAATTAATAAATTCAGATCTGAATGAAATCCTTAACAAAATCTTAAGTCAAAAGTTGCCACTTTTTTTTCTTCTCTCAATGAACGAGTCCCATAATTCTCTCAGAAAACCAATTTGCCCAAATCTAAGCTCAGAGATTACACGTTTCTTTTCTCTTCAACACTTCTTCTCTAAATGATCTAGACCAATTGATGAGGAAATTTCTGTCAAACGGATTAATAATATTTTTCTTTTTCTCTATTCAATTTATTTTTGATGTTATATATTTTCAATGTAATTCTCTATTTTAATTATGATAATGTTATCTTATGGTTAAAACTTAATTTTTAGTTTTTTTTTTTGCATTTTTTGTTACCATTGTTGTTAAAATATTATTTTCATATTGATTTGGGTACAGATTTTGCTTATTAGTTGTAGTTGTGATTGTTGATAATGAATTATGTTGCCAATGGCTGTGATTACTGAACAGTTCAATTACTATACATCTTGATATAATATGTGTATGAAGAACTGATGATGAGGCAGTCGATACATATATATGACTAATAATCATAATTCTTTGTTTGTTAGACCCTGTTTATATTATATTTTACTTTTTGGATTTTAGATATTATAACTTTTAATTAAATATTTAATATTTATCAAACACTTTTTTTTTTTGTAAATTAGCGATGAGGTGAGTTTCGAACGTAGAACCTTCTGGTCACTAGCAAGAGCCTTTTCCACTAGGCTATTAGGTGAACTCTGTTATCAAACACTTAAATATTTCATTATTCATATTCAATTATCATTCACTCACTTATTGTCAGCCTTCAGATTCAGACATTCAGTTTTAACAAACAGGCCCTTAGACTTTTAATTTCGGCTTAGACAATACATAAAAGTGTCATAATAGAAAAAGATGTATAAGTAAAATGTATTTCGACAGAGCTGAACTAAAAATACTTTTAAAGTAGTCATTTAACGTAAAAAGTGATGGCAATACCATTTTTTGTCCAATTTTAAAACATCGGAAATGAACAAAAACATTATCAAACATTACAAAAGCCTAGATGCAAACTTTAGGATAACAATGCCTTTTACCCAACATTTGATATTAAGAAAATGATGAAAGTAGCCCTAGATGTTTTAAATAAATGAAGAAAATACCCCTCATAACTAGCGTTTAGCTGAAAAATTGATGGCAAGATCATTTTCGTCCACTTTTGTTACATGATGAGTGATGAATATAGACATTTTGAAACAATAGGGATAAAATGAACTCAAGTGCAAACATGTGTGATGAATAATCTCTTTTATGATTTTGCCCCACAATATTATAATCACTAGTAAGAGCTTTTTTCTACTTCAAAATTTATTATTGATATGTATAGAGAGATCAGAGAGCAAGTCAAATAGTTACATGTTCAACAAAAGGAAGCATGAGACCAAGTAACGCCGCATCACAATGTATGTAGAATCGCTCTCTTGAAAAATCACAATCATAGAGGATTTTTATGACTAAATCCACGTCATCTATTGCTCCTTTGAAAGTTGTTCCTGAATTTTATTAGTAAAAGAAAGTGAGCGTGTATTTTCGCAGTTAATTAATAATAGGGATAATTGTTGATTTTGTTCTAGATAGTGGGAAGAAGTTGTACTTTATTATAACATATTTCCTCCGCCCGTCCCTAGAAGATTGATACATTTTGACTTTTGGTGGTCAACAAAACATAATTTAAAACATAAATATCTCTTATTCTACATCCGAAAAAATTATGCAAAGTTGATATTTCAAAAATATATAATGAGACGAATCTAACAAGATCCCACATGACTATATTATTCCTTATCGTTTAATGAGAATTCTTGATCAAATTTCTTAAAATTTGACCAACAAAAATCAAAATGTACCAATCTTTTAGGGACAGAGAAAGTAATAAATACTCCTATATGTATATATTTATTTAGAGTTACTTTTAAAAAGAAAATATAAAGTGTTAAATATACCAATATTTGCTACTACAATGGCTGGTTTGTCTTTGTTGAGTAGTAGGTTTCTTCTGAAATCTTGATAATCAATTTCCCCATTTGTTGAACTCTCAACCACAACACACTTGATTCTATAAAGATTTGCTATTTTGAAAACAGAGTAATGGGAGTCTTTGGATGCATACAATATTCCATCTCCTAGTAATTCTCTCCTGCAACCAATATCTTATTACTTCCATTTCAATTTTTACCAATTAAAAACATATACTCCATATTAACCACAATGAATTTTATTTTTATATAAATTTATGTTTAACATATACTCCATATTAACCACAATGAGTTTTATTTAATATATTATAGAAATACTATTGATTTCTTATGGATCAGAACATGAGATATGAGATGCAATTATATATTATTATTTAGACAATATAAGTTATTTGTTGTTTAGTTTATAATATTTAAATTAATAAAATTGATCTTTTGATTATATTATAAAATGTTAGAGTATAAATTTATTATCGAGGTCAGACAAAATCAATGATTCGTTCAGACACGGAGTATTTTTTGAAGAGTATATATTATTATTAAACTGGGACTAAACTGCAACCTGATGACAATGTTAACGACTATTTTAACAATTTGCTCAATAAAAATATGTGTAAGTTCACTAATGGTTCAAATGTCTTGATAAAAATGAACTATTGGTTTAAAGTGAAATGGAACAATAATTGATAAAGGGCAAATATATGAAATCCACAATAAGTAACTAACCCTATCCATAATCCATGAGAAATGCCTTCAGTACCACCATTAGTAAGATAGCCCCAAAAGTCATCCTTGCTGATTTCCCAAATTTGTGCAAAATAATTCAAAACTCCTAACTCAAATTGCCTTGAGTTACAACCCCAACGAGCGTTTGTGAATGGATCTCCACAGTTGTTTATATGAAATTCCATTAATGGTACCAAACTTGCATAGTTTATTTTGCTTAGGTTTGCAGGATAACCTGTTATCAAAATTAGTAGTAATTTCAATGTAGCTTTTGCGTAGAAACTTATATAGTAATAATTTCACAAACATGGCTTAATTGGGTGTGAAAGTTTAGATAGCCCTTTCCAGCCATTTAGACGTCGTCATAAGATAACAAAAACATAAGTTAGAGATAATTATATAGCAAAGTGGTTCGGATAAATGGTCGTAGCATTTTGGTTTCAGTAAATGGAATACGTGTCATTGTAAGTGTACGCGTATCGATCATGTGAACAAATTACTCCTTAAGTTGTCATATTCCTTAAATATTTACACATAACGACATTATTTTATTTAAGTCTATTTTATAGACCCATTTAAGTACATGATTCATACTTACATGTCCACTCATGATCCTTTTAAAAAATCTTAAAGATAAATATTTGTCTCAAATTTTTTTTTTATGATAAATAAGAAAAAATGATCTAGTTGATCTAAAGACTATTTGCAAACATGGTACATACTTCCTTGAACCATCTGTGTATCATTGCTATTCATAGGAATCAAATGTAACGAGCGCCACTTATTACCGATCATTTGGACAATTGTTGAGTTATTACCATCTATAACAATAGATGTCTTGTCTACCAAATTAACTTTTAAAAATACACACAATATTTTCCTAATAATTTATCATAAAAAAACCTCTACTACATGTATAATAGTATCATTAAATATGAATAATACTCCTTCCGTCTCTAAAAGATTGTTACATTTTGACTTTTGTTGGTGAAATATTATAAAATTTGATCATGAATTCCTACTAAATTATAAGATATAATATAGTCTTGTGGGATCTTGCTAGATTCGTCTTAATATATATTTTTGAAATATCAACTTTTAGTAATTGTTTCACATGTAGAATACAAGATATTTACGTTTTAAATCGTGTTTTGTTGATTACGAAAGTCAAAATATGACAATCTTTTTGAAAATGAGGGAGTAATTGAACGAAGGAACATACCCAAATGATAGCTGGACCTATCACGCAAAGTCTTCTCATAATCATGCAAAATGGTCTGAATGCAATCCTTAGGTGTGGTGAAGTTACCAAAGATCATCTGGTGGTCTACCACAGAGATAGGGCTGACTAAATCACGACCAACTATTCCTTTCATCTTTTGTTTGTGATGTTGTGCTACCAAATTATTAGGCATATTTAAATTTTGATGTTCTTCTATATGAGGTAGAGTAGTAGTAGATAGACTACTAATAATCGAAAGAAGATAGTATGACTATAGAGACATATATAGACATTTTGTTGACTATAGAGACATATATAGACATTTTGTTGACTATAGAGACATATATAGACATTTTGTTTTGCCCACGATATTCAATTTCCGTTTATAAAAAACAGTTTATTATTTACTTGCATTTTTCTTTCTACCGACAATTTGACATGAAATTTACTTTAAAAATTTTGGTATGTCACTTAAAGTGAAACCAACTATTAATAACGTGGTCAGCTAGATTAAATGTCTTATATCCCACTTAATAATTGACTATTGATTTCACCTATCGTAATTATTAATTATTTGGCATCACCATCATGTTTTCAACATTTTCACAAATTATTTTTTGATAAACAATCATATAATATGAACATATGAGTAATATTTTATTAGCTTCCATTAATATATATTGATAAGAGTATGAACAAAATCAATACTAGGGATAGCTAGTTGACTTAAGTCATTTAGTTCGAGTTTTAATGCCGAACTTTAGTTATTGGTGAAGATAATTGCAGTAAACAATCACTGATTTAAACATTACAAACACCAAAGAAGCCAATCATCAAGAAGACTCAAGTCATTTAGTTCGAGTTTTGATTCCCGACACGAGTTGGTTGAAGAAAACGGTCAGTTTTTCTTGTGTGACATTTGGTAACACCACAATGTGTGCCATATCCCCTTCACAAGAAAGCTGCCATTGTTGAATGATTTCATCATCTTGAGGCCTTTCGAAAACCACTACTAGGCTCCACTCGTTTCGAAAACACACAATCCCTTCTGCTTTCAGGAGGCCTTCAAAGTAGCTAGCATTTTCAAGGCATTTTTGGGAGTCTTTCTCAAGCCCAATTTTCCCTTTGATGCTCAAATTGTACCAAAAATACATAGCAGCATGGCCATTTCTACTACCAGAAATAGTAGCATCTTTAGAGGAAGTGCACTCAATATCTTGTGAGATGAGATCGATGTAATGCTTTCGGGTGATTTGGATACCACATGGCATTGGACATCCTACAAATTTGTGGCCAGAGACACTAATACTCCCTATTGCTTTCTTGAATGAGATCTTGGGTGCCTGTTCATAATGTATCAGATTATATTAGCAATAAGTTGGTCACGCACTAGTGCAATAGACAGGCTTTTGTGTATCAATTGATTGAGCATATGGTTAATTATTTACAATGCTACAAAACGATCACTTAGAGTTTGCTTAAAGTTTGGTTTGGACAACACAGAAAAGTGTCATTTTATAAACAGAGATGTATAAGTAAAAACTATTTAGACGGAGATAAAGTAAAAATATTCTTAAAGTAGTCATTTAACGAAAAAAGTGACGGCAATACCATTTTTGTCCAATTTTGAAACATGGATAATGAACAAAGACATTATCAAACATTACTAAAATTAGATGCAAACTTTAAAATAACAATGCCTTTTACCCAACATTTGAAAATGATGAAGATAGCCCTAGATGTTTTAAGAAAATGATAAAAACACCCCTCATAATTATCATTTAATTGAGAAATTGATGGCAGGACCGTTTTTGCCCCACTTTTATAACATGAGTGATGAACATATACATTTTAAAACAATAAGGATAAACTGAAACTCTAGTGTGCAAACATGTGTGATGAATAATTCCTTCTACGGTTTTACCCCTCATTTTACTGAAACTTATATTCCCTCTGACCTTTTATATGAAAATCATTTACTAAAACAACAATTCCGTTTTTAGAATCATATAACAAATTAGGTAAGAAAAAGTGAGGAAAAAATTATGGTATTGAGATGAATTCAATGTTTTATATAAAAATAGGGAGAGAGTCAAATAGTTACATGTTTAACGAAAGGGAGCATGAGACCAAGTAACGCCGCATCACAATGTATGTAGAATCGCTCTCTTGAAAAACCACAATCATGGAGGATTTCTATGACCAAATCCACGTCATCTATTGCTCCTTTGAAAGTTGTTCCTGATTTTATTGATAAAAGGAAGTGAGCGTATATTTTGGAAGTTAATTAATAATAGAGATAATTGTTAATTTGGTTCGAGAGAGTGAGATGAAGTTGTACTTTAATCTCAGATATTAAATAATATAGTGTATGTACATGTTTATTTAGAATTACTTTTAAATAGTAAATATAAAATGTTAAATATACCAATATTTGCTACTACAATGGCAGGTTTGTCTTTGTTGAGTAGTAGGTTTCTTCTAAAATCTTGATAATCAATCTCCCCATTTGTTGAACTCTCGACCACAATACACTTGATTCTATAAAGTCTTGCTATTTTGAAAACAGAGTAATGGGAGTCTTTGGATGCATACAATATTCCATCTCCTAGTAATTCTCTCCTGTTTGCAAAAATCTTATTTAATTTATGTCTACCATATAAATAATACTCCGTATGTAAAAGCAAAATAATCTGATGAAGCTTTGAAGGGAGATGGACCCACGACTTCCTGGCTTTGATTTAATCTCTGAACATATAAAAAAATCTAATCTCAGCTTTGAAGGGAAATGGACCCAGGACTTCCTTGCCAAGTTGTAATAGTTGTGTACTTATTACATAATTAGTCATACCACTACATAGAATTCACTTCTTTCATAGTACACAATAGTATTTATGACAATTATTGTAAATGTGTTACTTCTTACTGGGCCATGCAATCATAATAGTCTTCACCTATATTCAAATAAGAATTTAATGTCATCCCAAAATATCTTGCATTTTGCTTTTTGGTGCCAATAAACAAGCACCAAAGTCATGGCTTAATCATTAACAAATAGTAACAAAATATTCTTTTTGAACTTTTATAATTTAGACGGCCCTTAAAAAAATACTGTTTAAATATAAGCTTGAAAAAAATCAAAAAAGCCTTAGACAACAACACGTTTCACTTAAATAGCAGTTTTCGTAAATGCATTTCTTTGTGCTATCTAAGGCCTTTTTTAGCGCTGTCTAAGTGCCTTTTCGTACTAGTAAGGCATTAGAGCTCGTCTTTTTACCACTCAACACAAGGTTTGCTCTTCAAGGAGAGTCGAAGAACCCAGACAATGTGAAGAGACGGGACGGTGTGAACTTAGCACAGTAGATCTTTACCAATTGATGAGCTAATGCCCGAGGACAAAATGAAATAATTGATAAAGAGCAAATACATCTAATCCATAATAAGAAGTTACTAACCCTATCCACAATCCATGAAAATTGCCTTCAGTACCACCATTAGTAAGGTAGCCCCAATAGTCGTGCTTGTTGATTTCCCAAATTTGAGCTAAATAATCCAACACTCCAAGCTCGAATTGCCTTGAGCTATGACCCCAACGAGGCTCCGTAAATGGATCGCCACAGTTGTTTATATGAAATCCCATTAAGGCTGCCAAATCTTCATAGTTAGTTTTGCTTAGGTTTACAGGAAAACCTGACACACGTATTAGTACAATATTATTAGCATGATCAAGTACATTATAATCCACTAGAAGAAAAAAAATAGATTTTTGCTGTATGATCAAATTTTTTAAAGTTTGACTACAAAAGTCAAAATATACCAATTTTTTAGGGATGGAGGTAATATTAGCGTATATATTTCATATATTGTACTTATATTGGACTACGTATGAGGTTGTAACTGTAGTTAATCAAGTAACTTAAGTTAGTAATTAGAGCTATAATAGGCTTAAATTAGTACGTCGAGCTATATGACATGCCTGTTACTATTCCTTAAATCTAAAATGTATCATGCTAGAAAAATTAAAGTAAGAGAGCCGATTAAGCTATAACTACATATATGCATGATATACAGATCGGAACGTCATACGTTCGTTGTTGTGATATTTTTTATGTTGTCTAAGGCTTTTTAATACTGTATATAAGCTGAATTTTGTAATACTGATGTGCTCTGTATGTTACTATTAGCGAGTCTGTATCGAGTCTGTATATTGTATTTAGCGGGTATTTAGCGGTTCGTTAAGTTGTTGGGCTTATACATTCTTCTTAGCCCTAGGGTATACGATGTGTATATATATGTCAATGTAAATCTCTGTAGACACAACTTCAATAGATTGAATTGCAGAATATTGCTTTCTTCACATGCTATCAGAGCCCTAGCAGCCTAGGTATCCTCCCTTAGCAAAATTTCACACGTTTTTTTTCACAATCAATTCCCATGGCCGAAGTTGAAGGACGCATTGATCCTACTTCTCCTTATTTTCTCGGTTCCGGCGATCAACCCGGCAACCTCATCACCCACGTTATTCTCCAGCGAGATAACTATTCTTCCATTGATTGGATTATTGATACTGGTGCATCGCACCACGTTACTGGAAATTCCGCTTGTATGACTGGGACTCGTTCTATTGCTCCGTGTCCAATTGGGTTACCTGATGGTCATACAGCCACTGCGACCATGGAGGGCCGAGTGTGTCTTCCTGGGGGCCTCAACTTGTCACGTGTTTTATATGTCTCAAATTTGCATTGTAACCTCTTATCGGTCTCTCAGTTAACTGATGATCTCAATTGCTCTGTTCGCTTTACTCACGAGTTATGTGTTATTCAGGACCAACGCTCGGGGGCCCCGATTGGAGCCGGTGAACGGAAAGAGGGACTCTATTACTATCGAAGGATTCCTACAGTGTGTGCGGTGACAGCTCCGGGTACTTCTGAATTCGAGCTCTGGCATCGTCGTCTTGGTCATCCTTCAGATAGAGTACTCAAGTCTGTTCCCGTTGTTCAGCGTAGTCAATCTCAGAAGAAGTTATCTCATGCATGTACTGTTTGTCATCAGGCAAAACAATCTCGTGATAGTTTTCCTATTAGTACTCATAAAGCTAGTCGTATATTTGAATTATTGCATTGCGATGTATGGGGGCCTAACAAACTTCCCTCCTCTACTGGTGCTCGTTATTTTCTTACCATTGTGGACGATTTTTCTCGGGCCGTTTGGGTCTATTTATTACATGCGAAATCTGATGTCTTTACAGTTTTTTGCTCATTTCTTGCGATGGTTGGTCGCCAATTTAATTCTGTTGTCAAAATGGTTCGAAGCGACAATGGTACTGAATTTAAACCTTTGCTAGATTACTTTACATCAGAGGGTATAATATTTCAAACTTCTTGTGTTGCTACACCCCAACAAAATGGCAGGGTAGAGCGCAAACATCGTCACATCCTCAACGTGGCTCGTGCCTTGATGTTCGATGGTGACTTACCTCTTAAATTCTGGGGTGAATGTATACTTGGGGCTGTCCATGTAATTAACAAGACTCCCTCTCATATCTTGGGCAACAAAACGCCGTATGAGGTCTTGTGTGGTAAAGTCGCATCTCTCGATCATCTTCGGGTTTTCGGATGTTTGTGTTTTGCTCATAATCACAGGTCTCGAGGTGATAAATTTGCTGCTCGTAGTCGGCGTTGTGTTTTTCTGGGGTATCCTAACTCTCAGAAAGGTTGGAAAGTGTACGACCTTGAGACCGATGAGCTGTTTGTGTCTCGGGATGTTAAATTCTATGAGGCAGAGTTCCCCTTTGGACAGTCACCTTCGACGTCCTCTTCTTCTACACCACTTTCGACTACCCTCGTTGAGGATGTGGCTCCTCTCTTGGTTGATGAGGATGATGATTTTGCAGCTCCACGCTCCGATGAGGATGACGATTTCACGCCTTCTGACATATCATCTGCAGCCTCTGATATACAATCTGCAGCAGCCGAAATTGATGAGCCCTCGCTGGATGCTGCCGTCGGGACTGTACCTGACGCAGCTGCTCCTGTCGTCGACTCTCCTGCAGCAGCTGTTGACGTCGTCCACTCTGAGGCAGCAGCAAATCTACAACAGTCCAGCACCGTAGCTACTCCCTCAACTCTCTCCTCTAGCGCCTCAGATGTTGAGTTACAGCTGGGTCGTGGGATGCGCACCAAACATCCCTCAGTTTTGCTAAAAGATTACGTCGCACACACTGTTCGCACTCCGAGTCCCTCTTCTCCTTCTCCGTCTCCAGGTAGCCCCTATCCATTAGCTCATTATGTACATTGTGCTAACTTTTCTCTGCCACATCGAGCTTTTCTTGCAGCGGTTGTTACTGGAATTGAACCTCGAAATTTCAAAGAGGCTATGTCCATTCCTGGATGGCGTGAGGCTATGGGGCAAGAAATAGCCGCTCTCGAGGCCAATGGCACATGGGTGATGGCACCTTTACCTCCGGGTCAGAAGGCTCTCGGGTGCAAGTGGGTGTACAAGATAAAGTATCATTCAGATGGGTCTGTTGAGCGATTGAAAGCTCGTCTTGTTGCTCTTGGGAATCACCAAGTTGCTGGCATTGATTTTCGCGAGACATTTGCCCCTGTTGCCAAGATGGTGACTGTTCGCACCTTCTTGACTGTTGCTGCTGCTCGTGGGTGGGAATTACATCAAATGGATGTACACAATGCCTTTCTTCACGGTGACCTGTCTGAGGAGGTTTATATGCGCCTTCCTCCGGGGTTCCATGCCAATCGCCCAGGTATGGTTTGTCGTCTGCAAAAGTCATTATACGGGTTACGACAGGCTCCACGATGTTGGTTTGCTAAGTTGGCTGCTTCGTTAAAGTTGTATGGTTTCACTCAATCCAAGTCTGACTATTCTTTGTTCATTCTTCGGCGGGGTTCACTTCGTCTGTATGTTCTTGTATATGTCGACGACCTGATTGTCTCTGGAAATGATTCTCATGCCTTGGGGGAATTCAAATCTTATCTTGGTCGGTGTTTTCACATGAAAGATTTAGGGGCCTTGAAATATTTCTTAGGCGTTGAAGTTGCTCGCAGCCCGGAGGGTCTCTTTCTTTCTCAACACAAGTATACTCTTGATCTTATCTCCGAGGCAGGAATGTTGGGAGCCAAGCCGTGCACTTCTCCCATTGAGCAGAATCATCGTCTCTCCCTGGCTACGGGGGCGCTATTACAGGATGCTGAGAGCTATCGACGTTTGGTTGGTCGTTTGATCTACCTTGCCTTTACACGTCCCGATTTAGCTTATACTGTTCATATCCTTGCTCAGTTTATGAAGGAACCTCGCCAAGAACACTGGGATGCTGCTCTCCGTGTGGTTCGCTATCTTAAAGGGACCTCGGGTCAGGGTCTCCTACTTTCTTCCGCTTGCGACTTATCTCTGACTGGTTGGTGTGATTCAGATTGGGCTGCGTGCCCTCTCACTCGTCGATCGATTACTGGGTGGATTGTCTTCTTGGGTGGTTCCCCTATTGCTTGGAAGACCAAGAAACAACACACTGTGTCTCGCTCCTCTGCTGAAGCAGAGTATCGCTCTATGGCTGCGGTTACGGCAGAATTGAAGTGGTTGAAGGGCCTTCTACTTGATCTCGACATCTCTCATTCTGCCCCAATGACTCTATTTTGTGATAGCCAGGCAGCTATTCACATTGCTCAGAACCCGGTCTTTCACGAACGGACGAAACATATTGAGATTGACTGTCACTATGTTCGCGATGCCATCCAAGACGGGATTCTGCGTACTACTCATGTATCTACGGAGGTTCAACTTGCGGATATTTTCACCAAGGGTCTTGGCAAGACCAAGTTTCTCTACTTACTTCGCAAGTTGGGTGTGTCGTTTCTCCCCGCTCCAACTTGAGGGGGGGTATTAGCGAGTCTGTATCGAGTCTGTATATTGTATTTAGCGGGTATTTAGCAGTTCGTTAAGTTGTTGGGCTTATACATTCTTCTTAGCCCTAGGGTATACGATGTGTATATATATGTCAATGTAAATCTCTGTAGACACAACTTCAATAGATTGAATTGCAGAATATTGCTTTCTTCACAGTTACACTTACTAATTAACAATAAATTGTCTTGTTTGTAATATTTTTATAATTAATTTATAATAATAAAAAATATACGAGTGTAACCTATAGTGTCACAGAATGTCGACGATAGTTGAAGGAACGTACCCAAATGATAGTTGGACCTATCATGCAAAGCCTTCTCATAATCATGCAAAATGGTTTGAATGCAATCCTTGGGTGTGGTGAAGTTATTACCAAAGGGGCTGTTGTTCATCATCTTGTGGTCTACCACAGAAATAGGGGTGATTGAATCACGTCCAACTATTCCTTTCATCTTTTGTTTGTGTTCTTCTGTTACCAAATTCTTATTAGGCATATTTTGATGTTCTTCTATAAGCTCACTTATTATCTCCCGATTGCCTTTGAGTTATAGTCCTTCGCTTTGTTTTATAATATTCATTTTGCCCCAACTATATGCGACATTCAATTTCCATTTAAGGAGTTAGGTTTATTTTCTACTTTAGTTTTTCTTTCATCAATTTGACTTTAACTATAGAGTCAATCGAATAGCCTAAGTGAAAAAGACTCTTATTACTGGCCAGAAGATCCTAGATTCGAAACTCACCTCATCGCTAATAAGTTACAAAAAGGAAATTTGACTTTAAATATATTGCACACAAATTAGAGTTTGACATTCAAGGTAGACTTACAACAGCCACTTGTATAACATTCAATTAATCTTAAAACGAAGACAAACGTTAACTCGCGAGCAAATTACTGAAATGGTCCCCGATAGTATGACCGAGTTGCACTTTGGTCCCCAATAGTTACACGGTTTCACGTTAGTCCCCGAAAGTGGCCAAAAAGTTGCACTTTAGTCCCTACGTCAAGTTTTACGTTAACATTTCAGGTTTAGGAGTTAAAATTGGGGTCAAAATATAGTTTTAAAGATTTAAAGTTGATTTTTTTGCCCCAATCGGTGCCAAAATGAAACTCCACAGCCCCCTCCCGCCAAAATTCCCTTTTTTCTTCACCCCAATTACTGTTGTGGAGTTTCATTTTAGCACCAATTGGGGCAAAGAATCAACTTTACGTCTTAAAAATTACATTTTTACCCCAGTTTTAACGCCTAAACCTGAAATGTTAGCGGAAAAGTTGACGTAGGGACTAAAGTGCAACTTTTTTGCCACTTTCGGGGACTTACGTGCAACCGTGTAACTATTGGGGACCAAAATGCAACTCGGTCATACTATCGGGGACCATTTCAGCAATTTGCTCGTTAACTCGCCATCGCTATTCCTTCGGTTAGACCTCTCGATCGCCTGTCAGGCTGACGGTGGGAGGCACGTAACATTCAATACTACTGTCCCGATGGACATGTATGTATGTGATGTGATGCCGTGTATTAAATTAATGATGTATGTCCATATAATAAAGTTATGGTTTGTCGAGAAAAAATGTAAAAGCGAACATTTATGTACATATGCAAGTGCTTTAATTTATGTATTAAATATTTTCATCATTGACGGTATACTAGTAGGGCGCCTTATAAATTTTTCATAATTAAGGATACAACACATAAATCTTATACTACCTCCATCCCTAAATGATTGTCACATTTGACTTTTGGTGGTCAATAAAACACGATTTAGAACATAAATATCTCTTATTCTACATGCGAAAAAATTATAATAAGTTGATATTTCAAAAATATATATTGAGACGAATCTAACGAGGTCCCACAAGACTATATTATTTCTTATCGTTTAATGAGAATTCATGATCAAATTTTATTGTAATTGACCACAAAAGTCAAAATGTGACAATCTTTTAGGGACGGAGGGAGTAATAATTAGCAACATGTATTATAATAGAGTTGATAAAAGCATATTTTTTTATTAAATAGACCAAATCGTACCATTCTATTTATACTTTTTCAATCTTTAAATTTCATCTTGGTTTCGTCACTGATCTTCATAATAAAACCTGATGAGATTTTATTGGAGAAAACCATTACCCATCTATCGTTTATATTTGGAAGCATCTTTAGTTCAAAGACGGTTAATTTAACGGTTCCGTCAGTTTTTTAATTTAAATTGTAACTTTTGTTCAATTATGGCTTTAATTTACAACTATTAAAATTTCGAGGACCGAATAACAACCTTGGCTTATTAATTAATGTTTAAAAGGTGCCTACTCGACTCATTCGGTTTAAATTTTTCGTGAACTAATGAAGTTTGTGACTAGCTAGAGGTGAATTAGCGTTCTTCCCTTGCCCTCATCCCTCCTCCGGTCCTCCCTACCATCTCTTTAGTTTCTTGAGAGAGGACTTTGCGTTGAGGGACATTAACAAGAGTAGTAGTAACTAGTACGTGGTTTCACCTGGAAAGTATGCATTATTGCTAACATGATCATGTGGAGGCGTGGAGCAACAGCTGCTAATAATATCATACGCAAATTTTTGTGTGGAAGCTTCATTCGGATCGGAAAGTATGCATTATTATTATTGCTAGTTGGACATTCGGTTCATGCTTTATTGTGTCTAGAAGAGATCTCATCAATTTGATGCTTTAATTTATTCATTATTCCATAAACTAACACCTAATATAGAAAGTTGGATAGTTATAGTATTGAATCGGGAAAGAGGAGGGGTACCAAATGTTAATTATGAGAGTATGAGACTATAGAAGTTGGGGTTTTTACGACGGTGAAGAATAATGTGTATACATGAATTTAGAGTAAATTGATGAAATAGTCCTCGAAAGTGGGTTCAGTTTGCCTCTTGATCCTTGAAAGTACAAAAGTTGTAACTTAGTCCACAATATTGACCAATGCTTGTAGATTGGTCCAAAATTTAGTTAAGGTGTTAATTTTTAAGCCCCAATGGCGATTGTAGTTCAATCCTAAGCTAATTTTATTATTACCGTTCTAACTTATTAACATTACATGTAATAACTCACGAGGCACGTGAGCCGTTAACATTTAACAGCGCCGTTAAATTTTGGACCAATATCGTGGACTGATTTGCAACTTTTGTACTTTCGGGGACCAAAAGGCAACCTGAACCCACTTTCGGGGACTATTTCAGCAATTTGCTTCATGAATTTACCCCCAAAAAAAAACTAACACGCTTTATCAGTTAAAGGAAAATTTTAACACGGGGATTCGAGTGATACATACACTTTTAAAATATCAGTGATAGCAATTGATTGGTATGAAAGATTAGTGATCTAATTAATTTTTTTGTTTGACTATGAACTCACAAGAAACCCAACGTGAAGGGTGCGAAAACAAACTATTAGCAAAGGATTGTGGACAAATTAGATGGAGATAATTGATGGCAGAACCCGAATGATTAATTAAACCTCAATTATTGACTGTAATGAAAGTCTTAGGTTGAATTGTTGAAGAGCGGGATGTCGATAGGTGAATGTTGATTAGGAAAGGGATTCCTTATATTTGTTATACAATTATTTGTGAAAACATGTATCAAAGTATAGTACTACGTCCTCAATCTCATAAATATTGTATTAAGATTTTTTCAAAAATCTAAAAGGTTACATTTTTAACAACTAAAATTGACTTCTTCCAAAAAATGTATATAAACATAAATGAAAGGAAAAAGGTTATGAAAAATAGAAATAAAAATAAAAAATGAAAATAGACCTGGTAGTAACTCATAATGAATAAGTCGAAACAAAGCTTGAAACACATAGTAAACAAGTCGAAACAAAGTGTAAACATGCACTGGAGTAGTGTATGTTCAAGCCTCGTTTCAAACCTGATGATAACAAACCCAATGATCACATTTCCATCTTGGAGATTTTTTGTTTGTATATTAGTGATAAAAGTATGTATACAATAATATTACAAATAACGAATGTTATAAAGGTCGAAGCGAAATTGTCCTTCCTTATGAACTGGATTTTGACCTCCAATCAGCTCACAAGAAAAGAAAACTTAAACATCGTGCTCAAAGCACCAATCCAAAAAAGGCCAAAAGGCCATTCGTAAAAAGGCCAACGGCCACACAAAAGCCAACACGAGCAATAAAAGAGAAGATCTATATAAGATTTATTAATATGGGTATTGAACGAAAACATATTTCTCCTTATTTTGTATATTAGATGATTATTTAGATAAAATTCATTTCTTCGTAATAGCTCATTTTCTAGGATTCTAATGTACATTCAAACTTCATTTTTTCATTTTGCCATTAATAATTGTTTTCTGATTTGAAGGATTTTTTTTCGCTTTGAGATGATCTTATAAAGTTGACATATGAGGATTATTTTTTTTCTTTGAATCAATATAATAAGTATGATAGTGATAATTTTCCTAACACCTTAAAAATCATTTTTTGCTAAAAGATACTCCAGGAATCCTTAAATAATTGTTACATTTTGACTTTTGATGGTCAACAAAATACGATTTAAAACGTAAATATATATTATTCTACATGTGAAAAAATTATAAAAAATTAATATTTCAAAAATATATATTGAGACGAATCTAATAATAAGGTATCACAAGGCTATATATTTTTATCGTTTAGTAAGAATTTATGATCAAATTTTGTTATGTTTTACCAATAAAAGTCAAAATATGACAATCTTTTAGGAACGGAAGTAGTATTTTATTAGCTTTTACCATTATCAATAATATGAAATCTAAAGTAGAGAGCTAGTTGACCAAGGTATCGAGCTTGAAGAGCAAATCACGATTTGGCTCATTACAAGTCGCGCTCGACTCAGCCGAGCCTAATCGACCAAATCTCTTCTCACATTATTTATTCTTTATGACAATTGCAAATTCATAAGAAACACCAATCAAGGAAGCCAATCAAGAAGACCACACTATTAAGTTCGAGTTCTGCTCCCGGACACGAGTTGGTTGAAGAAAACGATCAGTTTTTCTTGCGTGACATTTGGTAACACCACAATGTGTGCCATATCCCCTTCACAAGAAAGCTGCCATTGTTGAATGATTTCATCATCTTGAGGCCTTTCGAAAACCACTACTAGGCTCCACTCGTTTCGAAAACAAACAATCCCTTCTGCTTTCAGGAGGCCTTCAAAGTAGCTAGCATTTTCAAGGCATTTTTGGGAGTCTTTTTCTAGCCCAATTTTTCCTTTGATGCTCAAATTGTACCAAAGATACATAGCAGCATGGCCATTTCTACTACCAGAAATAGTAGCATCTTTAGAGGAAGTGCACTCAATATCTTGTGAGATGAGATCGATGTAATGCTTTCGGGTGATTTGGATACCACATGGCATTGGACATCCTACAAATTTGTGGCCAGAGACACTAATACTCCCTATTGCTTTCTTGAAAGTGATCTTGGGTGCCTGTTCATAAAGTATCAGACTACATTAGTAATAAGTTGGTCATGAACTTTTGCAATTTATCTCAGTCACATGGTTAGGGGGATTCTACCGTTTTTATAGTGGTAGTTAAAACTGTATATATTGATACTTATGATGTCAAATCTCATCTACTATTTAGAGCAAATTGATAGATGTTCGTAGTTTGGACGAAATGAATGGAGACCTCTAGTTTGGTAAGAAAATTTAACATATTTACTTAACATGTTGTACCCATATGATAAAAGACTAAAAGTAGATGACGTGGATATGATCATGGTATTAGTAGGGGTGTCACGGTTTGGTTTTGGTCCAGAATTTAAAATTAATTTATTTTGTCGGATTTCTGGAAGGAAGAATATAAAATGAGTTATGTTCCAATTCGGTTCTGGTCTCATCGGTTTCGCTCCCGTTCTTGGGTTTGGGTTATCTTTTGGTATTGTTATTTTCCAAAATTTAGTTTCACTAATATACCTAACTCATGCAAGTTCAAGGAGTTCATTTTAAAATTGATTTTGACAAATGGCAGACATATCATCCACATACTGATCTTTAAAAAAAATTAAGTTCCAATACTGTATATCCTCAAAATTTTATTAAATTACGCATAAAAATAAATAATTCTTAGAAAAGAAGACCGATAGCAGAGTAACTAATTCCTTCTTACTTCCAAGTGCATTATTGGTATGTATAGAGAGAGCAAGTCAAATAGTTACTTGTTTTACGAAAGGGAGCATGAGACCAAGTAACGCCGCATCACAATGTATGTAGAATCGCTCGTTTGAAAAGCCACAATTGTTGAGGATTTCTACAATTAAATCCACGTCATCTATTGCTCCTTTGAAAGTTGTTCCTGAATTTTATTGGTACCAGAAAATGAGCATATATCTTAAAAATTTAATTAATAACAATATATAAGTATTTATTTAGAGTGAATTGCACAAATAGTCCCCGATAGTGTCACAAAGTTGCAGTTTAGTCCCCAATAGTGGCACCATTGCAGTTTAGTCCCCGAAAGTGGCTAAAAGTTGCAGATTAGTCCCCACGTTAACTATTCCATTAACTTTTAACACCAACACGCGATAAAATGTTAAATTTGGGGCAAAAAATGGTTTTTTTTAAGACACAAACTCATTATTAGTGTTAGAAATTAATAAAATTTTGCATTTCAACTTCGTAATGAATTTTCATGAGATACAAAAAATGAGTTTAAGTCTTAAAAATTCATTTTTTGGTCCAAATTTGACCTCTCATCGCGTGTTGGTGTTAGAAATTAACGGAATAGTTAACGTGGGGACTAATCTGCAACTTTTTGGCCACTTTCGGGGACTAAACTGCAACGGTGCCACTATTGGGGACCAAACTGCAACTTGGTGACACTATCGGGGACTATTTGTGCAATTCGCTCTATTTATCTATTTAGAAGTAGTTTTAATTAGTAAATATGAAATGTTAAATATACCAATATTCGCAACTACAATGGCTGGTTTGTCTTTGTTGAGTAGTAAGTTTCTTCTGAAATCTTGATAATCAATCTCCCCATTTGGTGAACTCTCAACCACAACACACTTGATTCTATAAAGTCTTGCTATTTTGAAAACAGAGTAATGGGCGTCTTTGGAGGCATACAAAATTCCATCTCCTAGTAATTCTCTCCTGCAACCAATATCTTATTACCTTCATTTCAATTTTATTTACTACTGTAATTAAAAATATTCTAGCTTGACCATGATGAGTTTATTTAAATGTATAATTTATGTTGCATATCTAAGTATATATATCATGTGTGCACTATTCAATATATAATGCATGGAAGTTTAATTTCACTAATGATTCAAACGGCTAGATTAAAGAAGTCGAGCTATGGTGCTTGAGGGCAAAATGAAATAATTAAAAAAGAGCAAATATATGTAGCCCATATAATAAGAAGTTACTAACCCTATCCACAATCCATGAAAATTGCCTTCAGTACCACCATTAGTAAGGTAGCCCCAATAGTCGTGCTTGTTGATTTCCCAAATTTGTGCTAAATAATCCAACACCCCATGACCCCAAGCTCGAATTGTCTTGAGCTATAACCCCAACGAGGGTCTGTGAAAGGATCTCCACAGTTGTTTATATGGAATTCCATTAAGGGTGCCAAATTTGCATAGTTAACTTTGCTTAGGTTTACAGGAAAACCTAATAAATTAAATGTAGTACAACATTATTAGCGCATGATCATATATAATTTTTATTTAATTCATTAGAAGATTGACTAATCTAATTTTTGTTTATCAAAATTAAGACAGTACATAACTTTAATCAATCATGTAGCTTTTGCGCACATGATAATACACATACATTTACCGCAACTATTTAGACGTCCTTGTTACTTATGAGGATTAAATTGCAACACTCATGAAGATCATTATTGCGTTATCACTTAAAATAACGACTTAAAAAATTTATGTAGTTGAACGAACGTACCCAAATGATAGTTGGACCTATCATGCAAATCCTTCTCATATTCATGCAAAATGGTTTGAATGCAATCCTTGGGTGTGGTGAAGTTACCAAAGGGCCCCTTCTTCATCATCTTCTGGTCTACCACAGAGATAGGGCTGATTGAATCACGTCCAACTATTCCTTTCATCTTTTTGTTGCGATTTTCTAAAAGCTAATTATTAGACAACATATATACTTAATACTTTAATATTCTTATTGAAGGTGCAGCTCCTTTTTGGACTACAGACACATATATATAGATTTAACTTTGCCCCTATTTAACTATATATATATATTATATAATATATATACACGAGTAACACGACATTTATATATATAGATTTAACTTTGCCCCTATTAAACTATGTATATATACACGAGTAACACGACATTTAATTTAATTTCAATGTAAGGAAATGGTATTTTTCTACTACAATCTTTCTTTCTACCGACAACTTTAGAGGTAATTGTATATATGTGTATCATGCATGTGTTAAAAAAAGTTTATAAGTTAACACATCCGTTAAAAGTTAATTAGTATACTTACTTTTGTAACTTTTTATAATTCTAATAAAACTTGAGAGAAATATTTTTTTTAGGTTTTTTTAAAATGATTGCGAGTGATCCTTGTAAGTGTGTATATTATTGTTCGTAAATGGTCCTCGTGAATGTGTATCGTATGCGCGATTAGTCCCCATCACAAACATAAATTTTCCTTCTTTACTAACATTTAACACCGACGTTAATTTAGGGACCATGTGTACACACAATACACACTTACATATATAGATTATTTGGCCATCATTGTCACTTTCAAGGACCAAAATATAACAATCGCTCGTTTACTGAAACATTCATCAGTTACGTTATCTCACAATTTGCCTTCAAATAAATTAAATTAAATGCACAATATTAGTAATATCGGTCCATAGACAAACAATTATTTCTTTTATCGTTTCCGAATAAATATTTGTGAGGCAACATATTATAAAATGGACAAACAATTATTTAAACAAATAACCAACAGAATATAAAATAACTAAATTATAAAATTAAGTAATGAACAAAAATAAAGCATGAAATTAATTAAAATAAATAAATTAACAAGAGAAAAAATGATATCACTTGAATATAATAAAACGATTCTAATTCTTTAAATTGAAAAACCATTGTGCCTCACCTGATACCAATTCAATGAATGTATTAACTGATTTATTTTATTGGATTAATAATATTGCATTGATGACGATCTCTTATTATGAGTAAATTTGCTTTGTACCTCTACTTATACAACTAATATATTATATAAGAAAGATCGAAAGACTAAAAAAGTACTAGTAACCTAAGTAGACATTAGTTATGTCTTCTGACTCTTAGTTATTCTAATCTCATTAAATAATGTTTCATGTTTGCTTTACATAATTTGATTTTTAACGTTACAATAATAACATTATAAAATTAATAGGTAACCAAGTTCGTAGTTTTAATCATGCTTTTATATTGATATAGTTCATCACTTTTCAGTTATAAAATTACAATACTTAACAATTATTTAATAAATTATAATTTTTAAATATATAATTTAATTTCTAATTTTTAAATCAGTAAAATAATATATAAATATATATATATAATTTTAAAAAAAAAATTTGGAACCCCTTTCAAAATGGGAGCCTAGAGCAACAGCGCCCCGCCATGGGTAAGGGCGGGCAGTGAATATTACAAGATTATTAGATTTGAATAAAACGAAGTTGAAGTCTACCTAGCTAATGCGATCAAGTAATAGCGGGCGGCATATCCCTCCGTTAAAATTAACCATTATTAATGAAGCTTGGGATGAAAGAAGATGTATGTAGGAGTAGGACGGTCTCATCAGTACGATGTGCACTTGATTCACTGTATCAAATTAATGGTTTTCATCTAATAAATTTAGAGCAAATGGCTTCATCGATCACTCACGTTTGTTAAAAAATACTAGTCGATCACTCTAGTATGATTTTGTATACTTTTAATCACTCATGTTGAGTATTATGTGTACTTTTGGCCACCCACACGTTTTTTTTTGTACAACTCTTAATTTTTCAAAAATTTTAACATTTTTGTAAGGATATTTTAGTCATTTTTCCATAATTTTTTAACTTACATCAACTAACTTTCAATAAGTTCCATTGCACTCTACATTCCCATGACAAAATAATGAAAAAATTACTATAATATCCTTATCAAAACGTTAAAAATTTCGGAAAAATCAAGAGTTGTACCAAAAAAACGTATGAGTGACCAAAAGCATACATAATACCTAACATGAGTGATCGAAAGTATACAAAGTCATACTAGGGTGATCGACTAGTGTTTTTTAACAAACGTGAGTGATCGATGAAGCCATTTGCTCAATAAATTTATGGGTTGCGTAGAGAAAATGTGGTGTATCAATTAAATGTTTATTTACATATGCATGCGCTTTAGTCAAACTCATCTTCAAGCAAGTAACCTGATGATGAGAGTTTATTATTGGAAGATACCGTACGTACTAAACGTACCACGTTCATATCAAGTTGAAACTTGGAATTTTATTCGGTTCATCTTGATGTGGGTCCAAATAGGACTGACCCATTATGCTAAGCGGATAGTACGCCCATATACGTTAGGGTATGGCAAGTAGGGGGTGGAGATAACCTATATTTTTGGAACCTATTACAACCGATGTGGTTCGTCTTACGGGAGAACTGATAAAAATCGCACTGGAAGCAATGACTATTTTTATGTAGAAACAATTAATCTTAGTAAAGGATAATTGACGAAAGGATTTAATATTGTTCATTATTAATGCTTCCTCCATTCCGCAATAGTTGACATTCTAGCAATTTGCACAACTATTAAGAAATAGCTTAATTTTACAAGGATGCCCCTAATTAATGAAATAGAATAGGAAATAAATGACAACCTATATTTAATGGATGATGCATATTACTAGATGATTATATTTTACTATGAGAATTTAATAGGGGCTAAAGAGGAAAATCTATCTAAATATTGCATTGAAAATTAAAAACGTCAACCATTTTGGGACAAAAAAATAGTGTCAAAACTTCAACTATTTTGGAACGGAGGGAGTATGATATAGTAATAGATTAATAAATATGTTTTAAGATAATAATATATGGATATATATATATATATATATATTCAAAAAGTGGTATCGTGTGACGAATGTGTATACGAATTTCGAAATTAGTTTTAAACGGAGCACATTCAACTTATATAGAGTAGATATATTTTTAGAACTTAATTATGAGTCACAGTTAATATAAAACAATAGTAATCACATTTAGATTTGAGTCTAAAAATAATAATACTATTAGCAAGGAATGAATAGACCCAAAATTTCAAAGCCAAAAGTGGGTTCAAATATAGGTCCAAAACATGAGGACCAAAACCAACCTAGAATGAAAACCGACCTAGAACCGATATAAACCAAACCAAAACACATTATTAGCGCGTGTGTATTCATAGATTTATCGATTAGTTGACTCGTTCGGTTATTAATCGATTTACCCAATTATGCCCTCATACTCTAATCTGTTGTCCATCTGCTAATTGCCACTTAATGCAATTTTTTGCGAGGTCCTGAACAGAAAGAATGCTTCTCCAGGTGTAGTTTGGTCTCGAACCCAACAATGCATTCCAAAAATTGGACCGAAGGAAATACCGCGAGTCTTGTATACCCTGGCCAAAAGTGAAGAGGGGTCGGAAATGAGACGCCATACCTTGCTTGCATAAAAGAGCCTCATTGAAGCTTTGAATGTCCCGGAATCCCATGCCACGTTCTTTTTTGCTCTTACATAGTTTCAACCATGAGAGTTAGGGTATTTTATGTTTTTCATATTCATTCTCTCTCCACAAAAAGTTAGCAATATGTGTATTAATAGTAGAGCAAATATGTAAAGGCAGTTTAAAGCACTCGATAGTATACGTGGGGAGAGCTTGTAAGATTGATGTAACTAGAACTTGCTTTCGTGCTGTAGACAATAGATTAGGCTTTCAACTCTCAATCTTGGACTTCACTCTAAATACAAGAGAAGTGAAAACTTCCTTTTTAGAGGTTCCAACTAAGGTTGGAAGACCTAGGTAGTTGCCATGCGAGGCAATCACCGACATTCCTAATATGTCAGAAACTGCTATTCGAGTTTGTTCAAAAACATTCGAACTAAACATCATAGTGGATGTAAGTGCATTAATCTTTTGCCCTGACCAAGCGTTTTCTCAACTGTTGTTGATTACATCACATGTCAATGTTATCATCAGGTCTGCATTCTAAAATGATAAACCAAAGACATCAAATCTTGATATCTTTGATATTTGGTTACCCTTTTCTCCAAACCTGATAATAACAATGACATAAATTTAAGTGACCATTTTCAAATGTCAAACCTGATCATAACAATGATAGACATGTAACTCAAATAGACAAAATTAAAAATGAGCTGCTAACAGGCTAGTCACCTCATCAAGATCGACCTGAACAAATCGAAACGAGGCATAAAACACATGAGAACAATCGGTACAAGGAGAGAAACACATCACAACAAGAATGGACGGACCTATATAGTAAGTAGAACAGCTAGTTTACTAAGACCTCGAGCTTGAAGAGCATATCACAACTCGGCTAATTATAAATCACGCTCTTCAGTTCGAACTTTAGTTATTCTTGGTGATAATTGGAGAAAACAATCACAAATTTAAACATAAGAAACACCAAACAAGGTAGCCATCAAGAAGATTTAAGTCATTAAGTTCGAGTTCTGCTCCTCGACATGAGTTGGTTGAAGAAAACGGTCAGTTTTTCTTGCGTGACATTTGGTAACACCACAATGTGTGCCATATCCCCTTCACAAGAAAGCTGCCATTGCTGAATGATTTCATCATCTTGAGGCCTTTCGAAAACCACTACTAGGCTCCACTCGTTTCGAAAACAAACAATCCCTTCTGCTTTCAGGAGGCCTTCAAAGTAGCTAGCATTTTCAAGGCATTTTTGGGAGTCTTTCTCTAGCCCAATTTTTCCTTTGATGCTCAAATTGTACCAAAGATAGATAGCAGCATGGCCATTTCTACTACCAGAAATAGTAGCATCTTTAGAGGAAGTGCACTCAATATCTTGTGAGATGAGATCGATGTAATGCTTTCGGGTGATTTGAATACCACATGGCATTGGACATCCTACAAATTTGTGGCCAGAGACACTAATACTCCCTATTGCTTTCTTGAAAGTGATCTTGGGTGCCTGTTCATAATGTATCAGATTGTATTAGCAATAAGTTGGTCATGCAGTTGTGCAATAGGTGGGCTTTTGTATATCAATTGATTGATCACACTTAGACTTTGCTTAAATTTGGGGTTAGACGACGACACAGAATAGTGTCATAATCGTAGTGATATCTAAGTAAAAAGTACTAAGAGGGAGCTAAAGTAAAAGTTCCCCTAAAGTAGCCATTTAACGAAAAAAGTCATGGCAATACCATTTTTGTCCAATTTCTTAGAAAAGAAGGCCGATAGAGTAACAAATTCCTTCTTAGTTCCAAGTGCATTATTGGTATGTATGTATAGAGAGAGCAAGTCAAATAGTTACATGTTTTACGAAAGGGAGCATGAGACCAAGTAACGCTGCATCACAATGTATGTAGAATCGCTCGTTTGAAAAGCCACAATTGTTGAGGATTTCTATGATTAAATCCACGTCATCTATTGCTCCTTTGAAAGTTGTCCCTGAATTTTATTGGTAAAAGAAAATGAGCATATATCTTAAAAATTTAATATATAAGTATTTATTTATTGGCTTATTTTCTTTTGGCCCCCTAAACTATCCGAGCGCTTGCGGGACTCCCTTAAACTTTGCTTCTTTTCAAAACATGGTCTAAATTATGCTTGTTTTCAATTTGTCGCCTAGCTTTCAATTTTCCGTCAAAAAATTAAATTGAGACAAGAATAAAATTATAAGTGCACATAAAACTAGATTTTGGGGCAAGTTTGTTAATAATTAAAAATAGGGGTCAACTAATAAAACAAAATTATTAATAAATAAACAAAAAAAAGGTACCCCCTCCTTCACCATCCTTGTATCCCCCACCCAGCCCCAACACCCCCCTTCCCTTCATCACCCCTACTAATTCCCCATACGTACCTCTCCGCCCCCCCCCCCCCCCCCCCCTATCCACCCTCATACACACAGACCATTGTTCCACACTTCCACCAACCTCCAGCTTAATATAAACCCCAGTCGAATCCTTGCAGCCCCTATCCCTCCCCCTCGACTTCCAGCCAAAGCCCCGCCACCGGAGCTATCGTCTATGATGGTCGAAGGAGATGACTCTTGGGAGAATATTATTTATAGGAAAGAAAATGGTTGAGAAGCGCTATAATTGGAGTATTGGAGTAATGGTCCAGCCTGGTTCGTTTTTTATCGAGGTAATCTCCTTGCCTGCTTCTTTTTTCTTGAACATACAATGTTTGTTGGAAGAAAACAAGGAAATGGTGGGGGTGGGGTGCGTGGGGAGGAGGGGTGGGTGTTTGGAAGAAGATGGGTGGTCGTGAGGAAGAAGAAGGGTTTTCTTTTAATTGTTTGTTAACCCCCTTCTTTAATTATTAAAAAAGTTGTCCCAAAATCTAGTTATATATGTGTTTCCAGTTTTACCCTTATCTAAATTCAAATCGTTAGCTGCAAAACGTAAAATAGGGGGCAAATTGAAAGTATGCATAGTTCAATCTCTTATTTGAAAAAAACCAAAGTTCGGATCCCCTCGGTTAGCATTTGAATAGTTTAGGGGGCCAAAAGAGAATAACCCTTATTTATTTAGAATTACGTTTAAATAGAAAATATAAAGTGTTAAATATACCAATATTTGCTACTACAATGGCGGGTTTGTCTTTGTTGAGTAGTAGGTTTCTTCTAAAATCTTGATAATCAATCTCCCCATTTGGTGAACTCTCGACCACAATACACTTGATTCTATAAAGTCTTGCTATTTTGAAAACAGAGTAATGGGAGTCTTTGGATGCATACAATATTCCATCTCCTAGTAATTCTCTCCTGCAACCAAAAGTCTTATTTAGTCTATGTCTTCCATATAAATAATATGTCAAACCAAAATAATCTCATGATGAAGCTCTTCAAGGAAGTCGAATCCATGATCCATAAAGTGGCGAGACTACATGAACTCTAGCTCTTTCTCAGTTGAGCTATATATACCCACCGGCAAATTGAAATAATTGATAAAGAGGAAATACATGTAATCCATTATAAGAAGTTACTAACCCTATCCACACTCCATGAAAATTGCCTTCGGTACCACCATTAGTAAGGTAGCCCCAATAGTCGTGCTGGTTGATCTCCCAAATTTGTGCTAAATAATCCAACACTCCAAGCTCGAATTGCCTTGAGCTATAACCCCAACGAGGCTCCGTGAAAGGATCTCCACAGTTGTTTATATGAAATCCCATTAAGGCTGCCAAATCTTCATAGTTAACTTTGCTTAGGTTTACAGGAAACCCTGATAAATGTAGTACAATATTATTAGCGCATGACAAGTACCACTTTTATTATCCACTAGAATATTGAAAATTTTAAATTTTTATTATCAACATTAATATATATAGGAGTTGTTTATAATTGTATTTAACTTTTTATTATTAAGCTTATTTTTTTAGTAGCTATGTACACTTCCTAATTAACAATAAAATTATGTTATCTGTAATCTAGTATTTTAGAATAAACACGATATTTCCTTACTAATTTTTAACAACAAAAAATGTATAACATATAGTGTCACAAAATGTCGATGATAGTCGAAGGAACGTACCCAAATGATAGTTGGATCTATCATGCAAATCCTTCTCATAATCATGCAAAATGGTCTGAATGCAATCCTTGGGTGTGGTGAAGTTACCAAAGGGCGGCCCCTTCTTCATCATCTTGTGGTCTACCACAGAGATAGGGTTTATTGAATCACGTCCAACTAGTCCTTTCATCTTTTGCTTGTGATCTTCTGTTATCAAACTATTATTAGGCATATTTTGATGTTCTTCTATAAGCTGACTTATTATCTCCCGATTGCCTTTGAGTTGTATGTAGAACTTCGCTTTGTTAAGAGTAGTAGTTGTAGGAAAATAGTACGACTATAGACATATATATATACCTTTCATTTAGACATGGAGATAGGTGAGTTGGTTAAGAGTTTTTTCCTCTTCGCACGGTGTGGGTTTGAGTTATGTAATAATGGTAAAATATCGTGTTATAGTGGTAACTGGTACGTATGTAAACAGCAAGCATCCTATGTGCCAGGACTCTTTAATAAATCACGTTTATCTTTTGTATGCTTATAATTTTCATTTTGCCCCAACTATATGCTACGTTCAATTTCCATTTAAGGAGTTGGGTTCATTTTCTACTTCAATTTGTCTTTCTACCTTCAAGTTGACTTTAAAATAAATAAATAAAATATAGCAAAAAAATGTAGAGTTTGAGTTTTAATAAAAATTGATAACCACTTGCTTGTGTGACATTTAATCGTCTTCTAACTACGACAAACTCGCCATCGCTATTCCTTTGGTTAGACCTCTCGATCGCCTACTGTATGTGAGGCCGTGTATTAATTAATGGTTTTGTCCAGCAAAATTGTAAGCAAAACGTTTATCAACATTTGCATGTGTTTTAATTTACTGTATGTATAAATATCTTCATAAAACCTGATGAGATTTTATTGGAGGACACGTATATGAGTTATGACGTAACGTTCATATTTGGAAGCATACAAACCTTATTCAGTTCATCTCACTGAAATTTTAGTTCTTTCGTCGGAATAAATTGTTAAAAAAACCTCATAAATTAAAGTGAGTCAATATTGTCATTTGATCATCAAAAGTTAAGAGTTGTAAGTTAGTTCTTGAAATTGAACAAAAATTATACTTTAGTCCAAATAGTGTTAAGTTTAATGGTACCGTAAGTTTTTAAAACTAACTTGCAACTTTTGTTCAATTTCGGCTTTTAATTTGCAATGGTTAAACTTTTGAAGACCAAATGACAATTTTTACTCCCTTTTTAGACCATATCGAAAATTTTTGCCTTCGTCGGCTTTGGTTAAAATGTTCCATGGTGTTTGCAAAATAATTTTTGTGAATCGAGTTATCGATGATAATTTTATCATGTATAATATAATTATTATTGTTTGAATTACTTTAGTTGGTTGGTGTTACTACAGGGAAAATATTTTCAAAGTATGGTTAATGACATTGAATATCACATGTATTTAAAAAAAAATGCCACTAAGATAGTTCTTAATTACATTGAGAGTAGTGAATTGCTGAAACGATCTCAGTAAGTGGAGTCTGGTGCACTTTGGTTTTCGAAAGTGGTTCCGTTGCGAAAATGGTCCATGAAAGTTTTTATATTCACTACTACAAAAAGGCACTTAGACGACACCCACTTGGACAACCCTTCAGGAAAGGGGTCGTCCAAGTGGCACTTGGACGACACTCCCGCGTGAGGTCGTCCAAGTGAACACTTGGCCAACCCCTGTGGGTGTCGTCTAAGTGATTTTAAAAAAAAAATTAAAAGAAAAAACGTGTTTCACTTGGACGACCTCACACGGGAGCGTCGTCCAAGTTAATTACTAAAATTAAAAAAAAATAAAACATTTGTTTTAGCCTTTTAGGCGGGTTATTGCCCCCACCCCCACCAAACCCCAAATCCCAAAACCCAACAAGTAGGAGTGAGCATAGCAGCGCCCTTTCTCCTCCCTCCCTTGCTCCGATCTCCGACCTTCCTCGTCCTCCCTCCTCCTCCCTGAAAAACCCAGTTAAGCCCTGCTATATCGAACAACCGAAGCTCTCAATGGCCGCCATCGCCGCCGCCAGAACTGCCCTGCGCTCCGCCACCTCCACACTCCCTTGAGCCGCGCTTCAAAGCCCAAACTGGCCTCTTCCTCTCCTTTTCGTATCTCTTCCTAAAAACCCCTATCTGCCCGCATTTCAGGTCTCCTTAATCTGCACATACTTTTTTATTCTCATGTTCATTTTCTATTAATTTCGATTGAATTATATATATTTTTGTATATTTTGTATGGTATTTTGTCAAGAACGTATCCAAAATATAGTGCTATTAAACAATTAATCGTTCAATCAATTCAATCTTCCACCATTTTAAGATCGATCATTAAATGGTAAATCCAAATTATCTACACTTTGTCCCAAATCAATTGTCCTTTTTCTATCTCCCAATTTTATCTTCAATATCTCATTTTTTTTTTAATTTTGTATTTTGTAATATGAGTACTCAGGCAAATACTCTGCGATTATACCTCACTTGCATTCGTAACACGCTTGAAGCAGCATTATCCTTACAGGTAATATATGTTTATATATTCCCATTTTTATTTTTACTTTTTTTCCTTTTTAATTTTTTTTTTTTGTCAATTAGTGAGACTTAGTTTTATCTTCGAGAATATCTTTTTATAGCAATAAGTAGGTAATTGAAGTAGGAGTAATCGATTAGCATTATTATGGATTTTTTGTGATTTAAGAGATAGTGTTGATCGACTGGTTTTAGCTCATTTTGTAGCGATACTGATTAGATGATAATTTGATGGAATTGGGGAATATGAGGGGATAATAAAATTGTTTGACATTTTTTTGTTTATATTTTAATTGGTAATGAATAACTAATCATTATTTTAGTTATGATGTGGATCTATTTTCGATATTGAGTTTTCATGATTGTATCAATTGTGGCCATCGTCCCTGTTATATCACTGGAACAGTTTGATCACCCAAGAGTGTTTGGGTTTGATTGCATTTTTATTGTGTAGGTCGCCGGTGGAGATGAGTTGTATCACACTGCAACAACATCAGCATTCCTCAACTCAATGCTCTCTGTGGCGCCTCGGGGCTACGGTTGGTCTATCGAAGGTATACAAGTCACAGTTTTGTGTAGTCAATCATTGCTATGCTCCAGTTCATTTGAAAATAGTACTACATTCATCCATAACAGATTGATGAAGTTCAAGAGAAAAATGATGTCAATTTTGAGTTTCTTAAAGCTGTTTAGTGGTAGTAACTTGATAGTAATGGATTTTAATTCTCGAAATTAGACACATAACAATAGCTATGACCATTTTGTTTATTTGAGCAATCGAACCTGTATGTAACAGAGTCTAATTTTGCTAAAGCTGAGCAAATCTCTTGAGGAATGGTTTCGATGGAGTTATATGACACTGAAATGGGCTTCAATATGAACTGTTGTTGTATCCTAACTAATATTTTAGTTTGAATTGCTGCTGTATCCTAGCTGACTAACGTCTATGCCCTCCAAATTTTGCAGGACTATTAAAATGAATTCACCTACCCCCTCTAACGTTGAAGTTGATGGAAAATTAAACGATCAGGTGCAATATTTTTAATCTAATTGTTTTAGTCCTTGTTGCTCATTTATGTCTCTACATTTGTGTTACGCGTAACCTAATCTTATATTGCAAAAATAGTAAGGTTGACTGTGTGTATTTTGGCCGCAGGGTCAGTATACTGGTGAGGGCATATATGGGCGAAAAATCATGAAGAATCGATGTGGATGAAAAGAAGATGTTAAATTTTTCCTAGTATTTTATGTAATTTTGTAGTGTTTAAATTATTTTAATGTAAGTTAAGGATATTTTAGTTTGTTTTTGTAATTGTTAGATAGGAATAATAAATATTGTAACCAATACAAATATAGTTTGTTTCATTAAATATGATTTTTGAATTATTATTAAATTTTTATATATGATTCTTAAGCATTATATTAATTAATAAAGTATTTTTAAGTAAATACATAAATATGGAAAATTACAAAAAAAGACTATAAAACATAAATATAATTCAGGTTAAATATCAGAATATTAAAAAATAAAAGAAAAATTCACTTGGACGACCCTTGACACTTGGACGACCCTTGTCAAGGGTCGTCCAAGTGAGCACTTGGCCAACCCTCCCGTGTGGGGTCGTCCAAGTGAGCTCACTTGGCCGACCCTCCCGCGTGAGGTCGTCCAAGTGAAATCCACTTGGGCGACCCCTCTAATCTCAACCCTCAAATGTGTCGTCCAAGTGGGTTTACAAGGGTTGTCTAAGTGAATTTTTGTAGTAGTGATTGATGCAATTTGATCCCCATTTCGTTAACTCGTTAAATTCAAAAGTGCATTAAATTTTCCGTTATCTAATGAAGTTTGTCACTAGGGGTGAATCAGCATTCCGTTCTCCTCCCTCCTCACCACCATTTCTTTAGAGAGGACTCTGCATGGAGGGACATTAACAAGAGTAGGTGGTTGGTTTCACCTGGAAAGTATATATGCATTATTCCTAGCAGGATCATGTGGAGGCGTGGAGCAACATGAAAGCCACACAATCTTGATTTTGATGTTGGTCACACGTTACTTAAAATGATGAACCAAAACCACAACTTGTAATAGCTACGATATTGGTTAACTCTTATTTGCAAATCTCATGATGATAATAGTGACATGTACCCAAAGTTAGACAGAATTTAAAAATGAGCTCTCTATCAGGTAAGTTACTTTAAGATTCAGACGTGAAATACATATATAATATCATCTTTAATATTATGAAATTATTAAAATTTACTTTTTTTAAAGGTTAAGAAAAATAAAAACATACAGTGAAAATAGGTGTTTCAACTTCAACCAAAGGGTTATAGTTTTGCCTTTTATGTTAACTAGTTTGTTTATTAGTAACGTCTCAACATATAGTGATGACTGATGAGGGGCAAGTTTCTTCAAATTTATAGTTGTAAACTGTAATGAAGAATGGGAATACGCATCTTAAGCTGGTTACATCAAACAACAGAAATAAACTAATAGAGCAAATGGCTTCATCGATCACTCACGTTTGTTAAAAAACACTAGTCGATCACTCTAGTATGACTTTGTATACTTTCGATCACTCATGTTAGGTATTATGTATACTTTTGGTCACTCACAGGTTTTTTTTGTACAACTCTTGATTTTGCGAAATTTTTAACATTTTGGTAGGGATATTTTAGCCATTCTCTCATAATTTTGTCATGGAAATGTAGAGTGCAATGGATGTTAATGAAAGTTAGTTGATGTAGGTTAAAAAATTATGGGAAAATGACTAAAATACCCTTGCAAAAATGTTAAAATTTTCGAAAGATTAAGAGTTGTACCAAAAAACGTGTGAGTGACCAAAAGTACACATAATACCCAACATGAGTGATCGATGAAGTCATTTGCTCAAACTAACATTAAAACATTATTTTTATACATCTAACGGGCTTCCCAGCACAGCCCACGTCCATTTAGACGTGACCTGGTTTAGCCTCAGCCCTCAGGGTAGTTTTAGGCTTTTAGCATTTAGCCTTTCGGCAACCACTAATTCTCTAAATCAGACTAGAAACAAAAACTATATTGGGCCTGCTTCAATTCATTTTAGGAATCTCACCTAAGAATCCGGACCGGACCATTAGGTTACCGGTTCTACCCTGTCCGGACAGATAACTATATCGGGTATATTTTTTGGACCGCTACATATCCGATAATTTATCGGGTGGATACCGGTCCGGTCCGGTTCCGAGTGTATCCTACAAAAAAGTATAATTCAATACAAAAATCCTTTAATAAAATTAAAATCAATAATATAACATCTAAAAATTAACATACGATTTATTATCGGATACTTTATCGGGTAATTTATCAGGTACCGGTTATTCTCTTTTACCAGTTCCCGGACCGTTATCTTACCGGGTGGATAAACGGGGTCGGGAATTTCAGACCGGATATCGGGTGAATCTCGGTTTTCCCGGACCAATAACAGCCCTACCTAAGATAATTTATAACGATATCAGGCTACTACCTATCACTATATGATATTTATTTATGGACAAACTGCTGGAACCATCACCTATGTTATACCCAGGGTCCCCTTTCACTCACCCATGATTTAATTGGCCTCTTTCAGTCACTCATAAAATAATCACTAGACCAAACTAATTGGTTAGTGTTAAGGTTCAAGGGACAGTAGACTGAAACCACAAAATATTTCATATCCTTTCCATTATCTGTATCAACAGTTAGGCATACTAAAACCTCTTTTTGTTTTGTTTTGTTTCGAGTACAAATTTTAAAACTACAAAATATTTTGATCCAATCGAATAGTCTAGTGGAAAACGCTTTTACTAGTGACCACAAGGTTCTAGGTTCGAAACTCATCACCTCATCACTAGTTTACAATCACCAAAAATATTTCATATTCAATGAGTTGTTCTGAGCCGTTCGTTATACGAATTTGTCCGACGACGAAATAAGTTAGTCCCGGACGTTAATTATATGAATATTTTGCCCGACAATCAACTAGTATATTGATGGAAACTATAGATGTGCATGGGCGGTGGCCCCAAAATGCAACCCCTATTTTCTACTCACTTTCCCTTGACCCTTAGCCCTTAGGTATATATGACTTGGTGGAGAACTCAACAGCCAGCCAAAAATTGGTTATAGCCTAGCTGTTTTGACTCTGAAACAAAGACTCTTCGAGAGTGCTTCACGACCATATATATTTGTTCTGACCTGGACAACAAATCATTCAATCAAACTAACGGGTATCTTTCTTCTAGCCAAATAAATGACTTCTTCAAACCTTTAATATTAATATAATAGGGTCTACAATTATTATACACGAAGAATAAATTCCGTTGTCAATAATTGCAAGGATTGAAAACAATATTGTTTTTTGTCTTTACAGCCTAGCAACTAATTAACAACTAATGTAGAGTTTCCAATCACAATATTCTTTCTCCAACATTCGTATTTTCTTCTTTTTTTAGTGTGCGTTGGCCACTCTTTTCTTCCCTAGGCCTAGAATCACGGTTTGCAATGATCAATTAACATGGTTGAATTCTTCATAAATTTATAGTCCGGTAACGTATAATTCAAACTTCTAATCAGTAGGTCTTGGATTCAAATTTTATTATAGACAATATATCTTATATTTACTTTAACTGTCTATTTTTTTTTTTTTTTTTCCGTTATTATATATGATACTAATAACATATTGAATCCCTCTAACTATGCTCTCACCGTAAGTGAGATAGATGAGTATGCCATGTATACAACCTTACTCATTATAATGACATTAATATTGTTTCAGAATTAGTCCAAAAAACATAATAAATTATAAATTTCAACCAAATAATTGTTCACTACATAAAGTAGATAGTAAGAACAAAATATCATAAAGCTAAAATATAATATAATTGCTTTAAAGAAAAAGAAAACAAATACTCCCTCCGTCCCTAAAAGATTGTCACATTTTGACTTTTGTGGTCAATTACAACAAAATTTGATCACGAATTTTCACTAAACGAAAAGAAATAATATAGTCTTGTGGGACCTCGTTAGATTCGTCTCAATATATATTTTTGAAATATCAACTTATTATAATTTTGTCGCATTTAGAATAAGAGATATTTGTATTTTAAATCGTGTTTTATTGACCACCAAAAGTCAAATGTGACAATCATTTAGGGACGGAGGGAGTATCATTTAAATGACTCATAAAGTCGTTAACTCATCAATTGAGCATCTCTATCTCAAGTCTCAACCCACTGATTTGTACTCTTAAATTAATCCACAATCTTCGTCATTAATTCCAATATGCAGCAGATCTAAGAGTTTTAAGACATTTGCTTGCAGATTACTTTCTCATGATTAAATATCAAATCTCATTTAAGAATAGTGCTTAATTATTCGGAATAATAAAATTGTTGAATAATTCAACACGACGTTCCAACTTGCAAATCAGTTATGATAATGATATTGTATAAGTTTCCTTTTGTTGATCATTTCATGCCCCAACTTCTAAGCAATTGACTAGAAAAATTCTTTATTTCATTTATTTCCAAATAAATCTAGCTAAATAATTTCTCTTTCACTTCGAGTGACTTTTTCGTTTGTTCCTGAAATATTAATAATGAATAAAATAGTTATTGTATTTTTGTGCCTAAAATAATGATAATTAGTCCTAAATTGTACATACAACATCTAATTATTATGAAGTTTTAATCATTGCTGAATGTATGTGATTTTAAATGGAATTAATTTCCAGCTTGCAATAATTGTCTAATTTTAAACAATACTACTGTTTCATATAGGCTATATATGGTAGTTAATCGTGGGAAGCACTATAGGGAGAATGAAGGAATAAATAGGACATTCAAATTTAAAAAATAGATGACAGGTTCATTCAAATTATAAAACTTGATAATTCCACATAGTTTTTATAATAAATATGTTCCCAAGTCAAATTATGTTTTAAATTTCACATTAATATTTCATATTTCATGTATGTGAATTGTAATAATTAAGGAATGATTAATTCCTAATCAAACTTTTATGGTACAATGATGTGTTTTTAGTGGTGTTATAGTTGGGATTAGTTTAGTTTGAATTGTTTTTTATATTCTATGGATTGAGTTACTCATATTTTAATTAGTTTTATATGTTTATTTAATATTAATTTAGTTTATATGTTTAATGTATTTGTTAATAAGTGACCTATATTTCTTGTTTAATTTTTAAAATAACTATCATCGCAATTTTCTTAAATAAATTGACACGTGTCCCTATGTCATAATTGATACTCAAAAATACAACAATAATCTCAAGCACACTCCTTTATCCCAACCTCATGAGTCCCATTGGGTAGCCAATATAATTGCAAAACACAAACACACAAAATTGTCCAATTTTCATCCACCCCCTCTCCCAACACCATGCCTAGAGGAGCCACCACCCCCACACCCTCCACCACCACTACCATTTCCAATTCCCTCCGCCTAGTCTCCGACGTGGTCCACATCTCCGGCAACCTACATGGCCTCTTCAAAAAAGAGTGCATAGACTTAGCTCGTAGAGTATCACTTTTGGCTCATTTACTTGAAGAGATCAAGGACTCTTCAAAGCCCCACTTGCCATCTTCTTCATCATCATCAAGAATGGATTTTTCATCAGATTCTTGTTTGTTTGATCTCTCTGTAGCTCTTCAAGGTGCAAAAAGATTGCTCCTTTCAGCTAACAATTTTGATCTCAAGATTTCCAATGTAAGTTATGTTGTACCTTGTGTATTTGTGGTTGTACCCTGTGCAGTTGTGGTTGTACTTCAGTTTGTAAAATTGATGGAATAGGAGAATAATTAATTCTTTTGCAAAAATTTGAATGTGGGCTAGTCTTGTTTTATGAAACGTAAGGTGGTCGTTTGGTTTTTGGTTTTATAGCCATCTAGTTTGCAGAATTGACTGGAACTTTGAGGCTGCTTTTACTAAAATATCATATAAAAAATTCCATTTTCAGTTTCTAGGAATTGTTTGATGTTTAGGATCTCATAACGCAAGATTACACCAAATTGCATACATGTGTTAGTTAAATGTGCATTTGACTTGATTTGGCTAGTTTCTGCATATGTCCAGTGGTAGTGGATTTTGATTGTGGTGTAATTGAGTTGCTAACGATCGCGTGTATGGTAAAACATAAAAATTAACATAGGGGAAGGTAATCTAGGTGAACACAATTACACAATAATATTTAGAATCTCAAACGGGGTGAATGAGGAGATTCACCTTGAATCTCCGCATATTATAGGTACATGTAACGATACTCATTCCCCTATTGAATACATAACAGAGTTTCTTCATGTATCTTAATCTGAAAAATATGAAGCAATACATGCATTTACTTCTACAGCGATCATCAAGTCTAACAAAATTTATGGTCTCCTGATTGTAGGATGGAGCAGCAAGAAAAATCTTGTTTCAATTTCAAAGTGTGACATGGAAATTAGAGAAAGTGTTGGGGAATTTACCGTATGATCAATATGAAATATCAGAGGAAGTGCAGGAACAGGTAAGTGTTTGGAAATATTGGGTATACGTTCCATAATATTCATGGCAGTACACCTTCTGACTGTTTTATATTGTTAGGTTGACTTGGTAAGAGTGCAACTGAAAAGAGCTACAGAGAGATATGGCGGGCCTCTTAATACGAACTTGCTATCAAGGGCTATGTCTCAGCCATTAGATAAAGAGATCGATCCACTTCAGCCAGGAAACAAGAGTATAGGGAGTTTACATGTGCAGAATGTTGGCAATATTGATCTTAAAACCAAAGTTAAACCGAGAGGTCTGCCTAAATCTACTGGTATAATAGATGATGCTTCAGAACAGATACTTCATGCACCAGACTTATTGAAGAACTCGCCAACATCTTCTGAGGTTTGCTCCTCTAGTTGCTCTGATGGAGATACAGAGGAGAACTCCATCAGTGTTAGTCCAGATGAGAATAAAAAGTCTGATACTTCTGGAATTCCTGAAGACTTCCTGTGCCCTATATCCCTTGAGCTAATGAGAGATCCTGTTATTGTCTCCACAGGGCAGGTGAGAAAACCAATATTCATCTACTCATTTTTACTCCTTGTTTTGCTAAATTTCTCCTTAGTTCTTTGTATGATTTGGCACTTAATATAGATTGTTTTGATCGAACAGACTTATGAGAGATCTTACATCCAGAGATGGGTAGATTGTGGAAACACAACATGCCCAAAAACTCAGCAAAAACTCCAGAATCTCACGCTTACTCCTAATTATGTATTGAGGAGCTTAATATCACAGTGGTGTGTAAAGAACAATATCGAGCAGCCTTTGGCAACAACATATGGAAGGATCAAGAAGAGCGATGGGTCATTTCGGGATGTTAGTGCAGACATAGCTGCTATTGAGAATCTTGTCCGCAAGCTCTCAAGTGGATCTGTTGAGGAGTGCAGAGTTGCTGTATTTGAGATCAGATCGTTGTCCAAAAGAAGCACAGATAACAGAATATTGATAGCTGAGGCAGGAGCTATTCCTGTCCTAGTTAAGCTGCTGACATGCGAAGATAACGAAACACAAGAAAATGCAGTCACTTCTATTCTGAATCTCTCAATATATGAAAATAACAAAGGGCTTATCATGCTTGCTGGCGCAATTCCTTCTATTGTCCAGGTCCTTAGAGCTGGGAGCATGGAATCAAGAGAAAATGCAGCAGCTACGTTATTTAGCTTGTCTCTTGCAGATGAGAATAAAATAATAATTGGTGCATCAGGCGCAATACCAGCCTTAGTGGAGTTGCTTCAGAATGGAAATACAAGAGGGAAGAAAGATGCCGCAACAGCGTTGTTTAATCTCTGCATTTATCAAGGAAATAAGGGCAGGGCTGTTAGAGCAGGCATTATTACCGCATTATTGAAAATGCTCACAGATTCAAGTAATTGTATGGTTGATGAAGCTCTAACAATTCTCTCAGTTCTTGCTAGCCATCAAGAGGCTAAGGCTGCCATAGTTAAAGCCAACACCATTCCTGCTTTGATAGATCTTCTGAGAGCTGGACTACCCCGTAACAAAGAGAATGCAGCAGCGATATTGCTCTCCTTATGCAAGAGAGATCCCGAAAATCTTTCTTGTCTGAGTAGGCTGGGTGCAGTTATACCTCTTTCAGACTTGGCCATGAGTGGCACAGATCGAGCCAAGAGGAAGGCTACTTCGTTGTTGGAGCACCTTCGAAATTCGTAACAGATCTAACCGGTCTAGTAACTTTGAAAATCCTACTAATAATTATTTCGATTTTTTTCCCTGATGGGGATTCCTTCACGATTCCTTGTAGAGTGTGAAAAATAGTAAGTGAAGCATGAAAAACAAGACAATTCTCATTGATTTCTATGTATTTATTGAGAGTTTTTGCCATCATCAAAAGTTTGACTTGTTTGTTCCAAGTACTCATATACCCTGTTCAAATATTCTTGAGACAGGAGCAAATAATATTGCAATATGAAGAGATAATGTTATTTCTTCAAACTGCACTGTTTTCCTTATTATCTGTCTAATTCATATTTTATTTTTTCATAAAGATCTAGAGAAATGGAGTTGTTCTTTAGACCATTGAGTATCTTCCTTAGTTTTTCATTATGCGAAGGAATCACTAAGTGTCCACTGAAAACTGTAGCTCTTCTCATAATCAGTTTAGAACTCAAAATCGCGTTCTATGTCTACATTCATGAATGTGATATTTTCGACCTACTTTAATTTTAACAAGATCGTTTTGATTCAGATCACAAGTTTGACATGAACTTATTTTGTGGCGAAGCATGAAAAATGAATGAAAGGGCATTATGAGTTTTTTGACATTGATTGTATTGATCATTTACCAGATTTTGATATAATTCTATGGAGCCTCTAAAGTCCAAGATCATATGGAAAGCGCCCACCCATTACGGATCTCCATGGTGAACAATTAACAACGAACTAGTGAGTTTTATTTGTACCATTTATAATTTTATATGTATATAATATATATTCGAATATAACTTTATACATATTTCTAAAATATAGGATTTTCACTATTGCAATGGGTCTTGAGGATGAACTTTTAACATTTTACTTATATTAAAAATAGACCGAGTACATGTTTAGCAAGAACTCTACTAGAAATGGTCTTTCTTTAATCAATATTATTAGGTTGATAGGACCCATTGCTGATGGCTTAATGAATTGGTAATATCTGACATATATATCCAATTAGGAGGCTTAGGACAAATCTTATTAAGCACATTTTTAGTTGTTAGCCGTAATACAAATTACTAAATAATAGAGAGTTAGAATGAAATATAAGACGATTATCTCCAATGAGACTTGAACCGAGGACTTCTTACATGCATGTTGGGTCAAATGCTACCAGACTATTGAGCCATCGGCCGCCATAATACTTAATTTAAATTCATTATTGCTTGTGTTATACTGTTTCAAACTTTCAATATAAAACATCAAGTTTTTCATGCATTACATTCGTTTTTCTTTCCATATAAAGTATACAATCACAACTTTATTAATAATAGACCAAAATTAGAAAAACACAACAATAAAAAAACAATAAAGGATATGGACAAATTAAACTTGGTTGGATTTAGGATAGGTAACGAAAAGGTCATAAACTTTCGTTGCTCTACGTTTTCGTCAAAAGAGTTGGCCAAGTTTCAATACCTTTTGCCATTTCTTTGACTTAAACCCCTCCAAAGACAACCCCCCATCAACCAATTATAATCATTATATCAACCATCAAAATGGTCCCTAAGTGATCCACTACCAATTAATCCATCTTAAATTCTATACCCCCCCCCCCCCCCCCCCCCACCCCACCCCCACCCATAAGCATGCTCTAAGCCCTCTAAAAACTACCACCTACAAACCAAATATAGTCATTACATCAACCATAAAAAAAAGGTCCCAAAGTGATCCACTAGGAATTAGCAAATATCCATTTTAAATTCCATCACCAACCCTCAGACAAGAACCAAAAAAACATGGGCAATAGTTTAGGAGGAAGAAGAACAACAAAGGTCATGAAGGTGAATGGAGAAACAATGAAATTCAAGAAACCAATGCATGCTGGTGAGATAGTAAAAAACCATCCAGGCCATGTTCTGTTAGATTCTGAAGCAGTCAAACATTTTGGGATAAAAGCAAAACCATTAGAACCAGAGCAAAAACTGAAACCAAAGAAGCTCTACTTCCTAGTAGAACTACCCAAAGTAGTTACAGATGAAAGGATGCCAAGAAAAGTCCATTCTGGGATCCATATGAGCGCCAAGGATCGACTCGAAAGCTTAATGTTGTCAAGAAGAACAGCCTCAGATCTTACATACATGAAATCATCTAGTCGTAGTATTGTTGTTGATGAGAGTAATGAGATTGATTCAGGGGAAAATGGGTTGACCAGGATCAAAATGAGGCTTCCAAGAGCAGAACTGGAGAAATTGATGATGCAGAGTAATAGTCAAACAGAGGCTGCTGAGAAGATTATGGATCTTTGTATGGAAAACAAGAAAGAGGGTAATAGTGGTAATTTGCAAAAACAATCACATTGGAGGAGTGATCAAGGAGTTGACAAAGATGGTAGTAAATTGCGTGAGGTATGTTTTTCATATTTTACTGGATATTGGTCAAACTTATTACAGCATATTTTGCCGTGTTTCAAGAAATTGTTCATGCATCGATGCTCTTTTAGAACTGTTTCATCCAATTTAGGGGAACACTTTTTTTCCTGTGTGCATAGTGAATTTGATTTAGAATTAATATTTTACTCGTTTCAAAACGATCGTTTAATTTTTTTAATAAAAATTAACAAACATTAATGTAGTAAAATAGGGTGAAAATACTAAGTTTTAATATTTTTCACATATTATTAAAAGTCTATATTAAAGGTTAGAGTTTAAAAAAAGTCAATTCATTAAATATAGATATTGAACAATATTTTAAAGATGGAGGGAATATGTTCTCACACCAAAGAGAAATTTGCAAATAATGTATTTCTGTTGAACTTAGAATTTGTCATATACTACTATAAGATTCATGTTAGCAGATGTGCCACACCAATCATTTAAATGTTCAACCTTATATTGCAAAAATATATTTAGGTGAGATAAATTTCGATAAATTGAAAATAAGGATTTTAATTAAATAGTTCAAGCCCCACTTAGTTAAATATTGATGTAGCTCCACCTCTATATAATAAATGACAAGAGTACAATCGTGTAATATAATGAAGTTTATTTTCTAATGATATAACATTAATTATTTAACGAATTAATATATAACTTAAATTTGGTTGTACATATCACATATGAGCAAGAACTGCAATATCACACAACTATTAATCATCCATGATATTTATACTTATGTAAATATATATATATGTCATATGTATGTCGACATTGCATATTTCTTTGCATATAGTTATATACCATCTCATATACATGTGTGTATATACATAAATTAATTAATTATATATATGTGTTCTTTAAGATGGAGGGTAATTACGTTCTAAATTGTACTTCGGTTAGTCGAATATTTTCCACTTTATATTGTGCATACATAGTAAAAGGAAATTAGTGGTTGAATTAGAAAAGAACATAATGATATAAATAAGATGAACGGGCTTCGACTTCCATCATTAACAATGATAATTACATTGATTAAGTCCATCAAACAAGTCTTTAATTTCTCCACTAAGTAATAAAGCCAATTATGTGGTCATCACATTTTCCGATTTTGAAATCATGTATCCCCTAAAGTCGTGGATTCAAATTGTGTAATAATAATATTCATTTTCCAAAGCAGTAAATGGACAATCTTTTCTATGATATACCTAGTGGACAAATAATGCCTTCTGACTTTAGCTACGAAACATACTAATTGTGTTCCAATTAATAACTTGTAACATTTTTTTATCAAATTAAATTTGCTAGACCAAGCAACCAAGAATATAGTAATAAATTAAAGTAAAGACCATAGATTTGATCAATTCATCAGATTGTGCTTCTCGTTTTTTGCACTTATATTATCATATAGAGAGTCCAACTAAGTGGTTGGGGAAGGGGGAGGGGGGGGGGGGGGGGGGGTGTGGGGATGATAAATTAATATGGCAATTAATGTGCATGTTGTTTAGTTTATTAGGAAATAAATGGCAATTACCCGTACAAATTTAAACTTGTCTAGACATTTACTGCCTAATTAATTTGTTTATATGTGTTTAATAATTACCATTCGTTTTATTTTTTACAGAAGCGTGTAGGATTTTTACCTATCACCGAAGGAGAAATTCAACTAGCAGTGACCTCCTAGTGTAATTTTCTCTATAACTATGCTTAATTTTAAATAATCGTATTTTGCTTAGACCAATCATAGAACAGCTCTCCGAATTCCTCAATGTGGTAACACTTTATATTAGTGTATATGTAATTAATTTGCATAATTTGATTAACTAGCTGAGGTAATTATGTGAGAGAAAAACTAATTGGGAGTATCAGTTTATGTTGATTTTCGTTGCTATATAATTTTGTCAATTTTGCTGGATGTTTCTATAAATATGTAACATTGAGATGATGAGTCTTATTATCATATTGGTAAATTGAGAAATGAGAAGTAGCGCAGTTATATATCTGTCATCTTATATATTTGTTGAAGAGTTCGATTTTTCTGTAACAAATGTGATATTCTCTATTACACTTCTATTATTTAATAGGTATTTTTTATGGTTTATATTCCGGATTGGGTTCATTCTTATAGTAATCAAATGAATTGAGTTGTAAACATGCGACTATCTTTTTAAATTTTCAAGCACCATATCTTGTCCAATCATATTATATTACGTATTATATCCAGTTCTAAATAATTTCCATTTTTTTTTTAGATGTGAATATTTGGTTCTTCGTAAGTTTACCATTAAAGGTTAAAAATTACAAAAATTTATCATCAAAACAAAACCAACCACTTTTTTAATTGGAGGCGCTAGTAAATAACGTTATGAAGATATTATTTGTTAAGGTGATATGGTTGAAGGTTGAAAAAACAATGGGTAAATTGCACAAATATTCTCGATAGTGTCATCAAGTTGCAGTTTAGTCCCCAATAATAGCACTATTGCATTTTAGTCCGCGAAAGTGACCAAAACGTTGCAGATTAGTCCCCACATTTATTATTCTGTTAACTTTTCACACTAATACGCGATGAGAGGTTAAAATTCTGTCAATATTGAAAAAAGTTAGCACGAAATAACACTCTATTGATGTTAGCACAATATCAAATTTTTCCAAACACCCCCTCATAGACATCATCACTTACCTGCCAACTGTTTTTCACAAAGCACCCCATCCATCTCTCTAGTCGTTTGTCTTCCTATTTGGAAGCGTAGTAATAAGGAACTTATGTTGGTGGGAAAAATATCAATTTCACCCCAAAAAATGTACTATTTTAGTGTGTATAGTGTTGTCCATCACCCACCAAAAAGGTAAGGTAGCATGAGCTAAAACAATGGGACTAGAGACTAGAGGTGTCAAGAGGCCAGATTGGGGCCTCAGTTTTCGGACTTGAATCAACTGACGAACTCAATTTAGAAAAGACAATTGTATACACATTACATTACATACATATATACTTTTGGATTATTTGGAGCCGAATCTCACACTCTCCCCTCAAATTTAAGGTTCAATTTTTATTTTATTTTTAAATGTTGACTTTTCAAATCATCATAATATTAGTTATCTTTAAAATTACCAATGACATTGCTGGTAATGAGTAAAAGGCTCGATTCATTTCACAAAGGAATATAATGTCTCTCTTGGTCATTGTATTTACAAAGAAACGATTAAGTTGAGCGTTAATAAGACGCTAAAATTAAAATTTCATATTTGATAGTTATATTTTGTTTTTTTAGTTATCATAAATCTTCTATTCAAACTAAAAATATACAGAATTACTTGATATTCTTTTTTAAAATATTTTAGTATAACATATTTATATTTTGAGCTTATATGACAAATATTGAAAATTAAGAAAAAAATCAATCACTAGATGACTAGAATCAAAACAGGACAATTCGTTAAGACAACTACAGAGTATTATCGATATGGCACGTGTGGAAGCACTATCTAACAACATCTTCCAAGTAATGCAGAAACGATGGCTAGTGTTGAGTTCACACCCTGCAACAACCACCAAAAAATCAATCTTATTTGAGTGTAAAATAGTCAATTCAGATATATTAAAGCCTTAAATGTAAATTTAACGTTCTACAATAGTCATATAGGTACCAACACTAGTTAATAATCCCCATGTTTTTTCTTGGTCGTAAGTGTGACGCCTTAAGTACAAATTAATGTATGCTAACGTCTTTCAATTTATTTTATATACATACCGATTATTCCTTTTGACTAAAATGCGTATATTATTCAAATCGATTGAGAAAGTGACACATAAAATGTAAAGACGAGTCATCCATTGCTTTGGTGTGCTAATTTTTATTCAAAATTGTAACATGATAAACAGCGTATATATAATGACCTAAGAGAGATGCATACTTAATCAAGTAATAATAATAAAACGAGGTTACTTTGCAATATTATTATATTTAAGTGGACAGTACAGTAAAAGTTGAATGTGTTAATATATATGCATATGGACGGATTCGGTTTTCATTTAACTTATTGTTAAGAATGACCCAAAGCTAAAATAGTAAGCCATTGAAGCAAATGAAAAAATTCTTTTTACACACTTAGGAATTTTAAACTCTGCGAATGATATACATGGTTGCAGATATATATATATATATACTCCATAGTTAGCATAAGAACGAATTAAACGAATGGAATCATGCAGTATGCATGAAAGGGGCTTTTTGATACTTGTTGATGAGTCACCCAATAATTGGATATTTTGCATCTTATTTTTATTAGTTTATTCAGTTATAAGGGACTTTTTAATACGTCCCATTTGATTACACATATTTTTAAAAGTATCTCACTTGATCATTATATTCTGTCATAATGAGTAAAATCAAACTTAATGTTCCCTCGTTTTAACAGAATCACCTAATGAGACAATGTTTGAAATATATATGTATGTTACCGAAAAATTCTATTCTAGACTTTTGGCTCCCCGAAACAATAATTATTTTCTTCCTTAAACGCCCTTTAAATCATAGAACCCATATTTTGAACGAACCACATTTATTTGGTGATGGCTAATAAATTAATTCTAGAAAATTAATAAAAGGTCATTATTGTACGTTCGTTGTTTCTAAAATGGCATGCGTTTCAGCAATTTTGACTTCTATCAATTCACCACTTTTCAAAGTCATCCACGAGGCAATAAACATATACATATTTTTACTATCAAATCATATCATCACATCCAGCATTTTATGGCATTATTAAAACTTAATTCCTAACTAATAATCCAACTAGACAAAAAGTATGCACCCTTCTATTCCAATATATAACGCACCATACATATATACTCATCATCATCAAAGAATATTTGCCTCTCCACTTTGCAGTTTACACGCCTACTCTATAAACAACAAAATCAACACAAATAATTCATCGAAAAAAGAAGACGAGGAGGAAGAAGAAGAACGAACACCATAAGAAATAGGTTGGACGTCAGGACGGGACACGAAGTCAGAAGTATAAATGTTTTTAGCAAAAAGAACACCGACAGTTTTTAGGTTTGTTTTGATATTTTTGATATTGGTTTCCACAATGGGTTCAAAAGGAAGTTGCTCAAGGCTACTATTAACGAGGAACAATAGAGATTTCAGGAAATTATTTCTAGGTCAGCTTCCAAGAGGAATTGTACCTCCCTCTGGACCTTCTCTTTGTCATAATAGTCAAACCACAGTTTATGTAACTACTGATTATGTTATGTGTCCATAGCTAGCTAGTACTTATCTTCTAGAGTATATAGTAGAAATATATATACACGGCATTCATCAATTCCTTATTTTCTTCTATTTTGTAGGATGGTTTATAATAATTTTGATGATGATTATATATATGAAACAATAATATTATAAAGTAGCTTAGAACATGATGATTATTATGATCTCTTATGAACATATCAATGTTATTTATGGTGAAATCAAATTAAAGATATATATATAATTGAATGCGATGCAGTACGTATGGGTTCTTTTGTAAATACTCTCTTTAATTTCTATTATATTTCTTATGATAATAATGTGTTTTGTTCTTCGATTTATTATTATTATTATGAAGAATTAAGTTTAAGATGTTGTATATCATGACACAAATTTATGAATAAACGCATTGAATGATGAGATGTCATTTTGATTCCATATTAAGTAAATGGAGTAATACAAGTATGTGACAGGATTCAATGGTAAATACGAAATGTCGTTACACCTCATCACAAAAAAATTGCAACCTCAATCATGCTTATCAAATTAATTAGTTATTACAAAAGATAATATAATCATTCAATGATCGTTAAGGTTAATTTAGTGATCACAAAAATTTACTTACAATGACAAAATTTTAAAATCAGGTTTTTCTATATTGTTATTAGCCAATTTTTTAAAGAAAAAGATCGAAAAAATCACTCAAGATATATTTATGTGTTCAAATTTATATACTTTGCCGACACTGCCAGGGGAGGAAGTTGGGCAAGAGAAGAGAAGGAAAACATTTAAGGAAAGCATATGGGCTATGTGCCTATGTCTATGTGCTTGGCAGCTTGGGTAATTATTGACGTATGGGCCTAATGACCACTGCGAGCTCGGAGTTCTCGTCTTCTTGATAGGATAAAAAGCCCAAATTACGCACATAATCTTTTTGTTAAAAAAATGTGATGATATCGAACCGAGCAAGCCATAGTTTCGAACATGCACGAGTTGTACTAAAACCTAGCCAAAATTTGGTAGGGTTCGACTCGTTTACAGCCCTAATCTCATCAACTTATTGAATATACACATACATGATACATACACACCGATCAATTTTGTATTGGGCCACTGAAATTATAGAATAAGAGCAGTCCATCTGCCGATATAAAAATATAATTAAATATGGTATATTTAATAGGCTTTTATTATACTAATCAAACTATATTATCATCATTAATAAATTAAAATACCAGTTAATTGCTAATTTTTTGTTTTTTGATAATTATCGATGAATTATGAATACAATGGTATTACAAATAATGAATACAGAAAATCCTAACTAATAGACAGTTAGAGAAAAATATAAGATAAATTTGTTTTCAACGGGGTTTGAACTCAAAACCTCTTACATGAAAAGTAAAATCAAATGCCATTAGCCTATTGAATTATCGGCAGTTAGTTGCTAATTGATAACTAATAAAAGTTAAAGTTTAGTTTATTTGTTATAATATATTTTATTGTGATTATTTTTAAGAAAGTTAATAAATTATTATAACATAACTTATTAAAAATTATTAAAAACAAGCCAAAAATCTTCTTAAAGTTGATGGATTTATTTGGCTTGTTCTTACACTTTCTAACGGTAAAGATTTAATAAGTTTTCTTGTTGTTATGAATTGTTTCAAGACGGATGTTCGAAAGACAAGATGGATATCTTTTAGATTTTGATCATTTACATTATATGTTAAATTGCTAAAAGCATTTTTGTCGAAATCATTATCGATGATTACGATAGAACAAAAAATCGTTAAGTATCTTTTAGATAATTTCATAATTTTATTTTGTCATACTTTGTTCAATTAATAAAAGTTATTTTTATTTCAATTTAATCCACTAATTTTTCTCTTTGGTTTCGCCTATACAAATTAAAAACTCGAGTAGCATATATCTCACCAACCACGAAAAGAAAAGTTAAAAGAGCAGTTCCTCCAAGTCCAAGTCCAAGCATTCAGCACCGCACGAAGAATCATCACCTACTCTCCTTTATTTGCTTAGTTATTACCATCGAATCTTCTTAGAACCTGTGCATGTGACCCTCGAAGGACTTAATCCACCGCCTTTTCTTCATTATTATGTGGAGGGCAAACATGATCAATTTTATTATTCGTATTGTTACCTACTTCAATTTTTAGACGTTATATCAGTCGAGCCATATATATTCGAGTGATAAACATTTGTAAGTAAGAATTCACAAAAAACTACGACTTAATCACAGAAATAATTTTAGTAAATGGGATTAAGCGTTGCACTTTCATTTCAATAATTGGCAATATTACATTTAATACCCTTTGTTAATATATATATGATTTACAAATAGTCCCTAAATAAACCTCTTGCAGTTAATAGTTATCGAATTTTAGCATTTTGAAGTGCAAATATAAGTTTTGAAACTTTTGATCATGTTTTAGGATTGTCTAAACATTATAGTGTCACCCCAAAAATGTTAAAATCCATCAATTATTAACAACACAGTCACTTTAGGAAAATTGCATGTACATTATCAGGAACTGTTAATGTAACCCTAGCTACCACTTATTCGGATGAAAATGCAATTTAAATGATCATTGCACTTTCATCCGAATAATCACTAGGGTGTTCTGGTGTTATGTTCTTTCAAAAGATAGTTACATATACCAAAATAGTAAGATGTAATTTATTGTTAAAATGATCTTAGTAAGAAGATTAACGTTGGACTTTGAACCCTTAAAGTGACATTATAAATAGGCTTCGTAAGTGTATTATATTGTGTGATAAATGATCGTTAAAATTGATTTAAATTTTCTTTCTCCGTAATACTTAATAAATGTGTTATATGTATCATTTATGCATACAATATGTATTTTACAAGGACTATTTACATACAACGAGGGATAATTAAAGTGCAATGCTCACCCATATCACTTGCTAGACCATTTCGTACTTATTTCAAAATATTGACGTACTTTAGTAACGATATGATACTTCATACGTGTGAATTTAGTTGAAGTTGTATGTATATATTGTAAGTGGAGTAGTAAAATCTATTAATTTTGACAATTCATGTAAATTTTTTAATTGAGGGAGATGAGACTAATTGCTATTCTTGCGTTCCTATTTAACGTATTTGTTAAGAGTCTATGAAATTTTATTAAAAATAATTGGCAATAGAGGGAGTAGCTCAAGATTTTATATATTGACCCGGGAGGACACCGACTTTCGATGTGGGAGTTGTATCTTAACACTCCCCCTCACGTGTAACCCAATCGTCGGAGGAATTATCCTCGCCGGTATTGTTTGCCGGAACAACATCGGCAGGGTTACACGTGCCTCAATAACTCGGGTTTGGTTCATGATACCATGTAAGAGTCTGTGGGTTCCACTTTACAATCAATTGACAATAGAGGAAGTAGCCTAAGATCTTATATATTAACCCGGGAGGACACGACTTCCAATGTGGGAGATGTATCTTAACAGTATTATTGACAATAATTTACTCTGTTAAGGATATGAAAAAGATTACTTTTCTATCTCCATTTAGTTAGAATTAACTAGTTAAAAGGGCCCGGCAATTGCCGGGCCGACGTTAGGATTTTAAAATGCTCGGGTCTAACTGGCAACTCAAAAGTGAGCATGTGGATGTCATCTAAAATTATTTTTTTTCCAACGATAAGAAATCATACAAAATGATCAATTGATACAATAGAGGTTTGTACTACAATCAATAACTAAGTATGACAATCCTCAAAAAGAGTAGTCGCGACATCGGAGAACCAACCCTCTTCAACTGAGCCGAAACACGTTCATGAACTATTTGAACTGCGACAACATAACTGTGCGCAACAACCTGCGAAAAGTTGCAATTGCAGAGCTGAAATCTGATCTATACCACTCTCTTGAATCTGCAAACTACCCACTCGAAACCAGAGCATCAACCTGCGAATATGAGGCTTGATCACCATCTGTAATATCCTACTTCTTGAACGGTTGACATGAGAATTGCATTAGAACTTTGGTTGTGATGAACACCATCAAAATTCGTAATTTCCCCCTCAAAATCTAACCCTTCAAATTACAAGATGAAGCTAGGATCAATGAATCCTCTAAAACAATAGTCGACCCAGTGCTCCACTTCTCATCGAATGGTTTTCACATTCAATCATAAGCTCTTCTATCAGAGGATTCATTTATATATTGTCTCGAAGCCTTACCTCATATGCCCTCATGTTAGAGAGTAAAACCTGAAAGACAAACAAATAGCCTCATGTTTATAAGAATAATTATGCAGGAACGTGTAGACAAAAAGGATATGATCTTGAATCACATGCCATGATCCCAATAAATTGTGAACCTGAACATGTGAATTCAATTCTTCTCATGTAGGGTCTGAGTGATATCGATTGTCAGATTTTGGATTTAATTCTTTCAAAAGAGAAACAATGAGGAGTGGGACTTATATGAGATGCCAAAATAACATATTTGAATAATCTTATTTATATGATGCAAAAAATATTGAAAAATAAATTTAAAAATCCTACAAATAATGTACACCAAAATTTGTAGCGTCAATAACTGGTTTCACAAGATAATTCCTTAGACACCACAAAGACATAAGAAACAATGCAATTACTACTGATAACTAATACTTCCTGGTATGTCCAGCAACGACCAATCACACGAGAAGCGATTCAGTTGGTTCACAGAAACTTATGCTCACAGAATATAATCAGGAAGTAGTTGATTCTCTTCAAAACTCAAGCAGATTGGAGGTAAAAGAATCTAAGCAAAAAGTCGGTGAGTTTACCACTGAGACCACAATGGAACTTACCTTCTTCCCTATTTCCAAATCGACAGCATCATCACCAACTGAAAGTATCTGCAAGTAAGGAGTCTAAACCTGGCATCCATATTCACCAAAAGCTGGTAAACAGGTACATTGTTTCGGTTACCTCTAGGGATAGCATGATATTTGAGCCTACCATATTATTTACATGCATGTTTTTTAGCATTCCAGGTCCTATCGAACCAGCTACTCCATTCCTGTAGAGAGAAGAAGATGAACTTCTTGAGAGTAGGGATGTGAAAGCTAGCGGCTGCTTTGTTACATTTCAGTACGATCAAGGTGAAGGTTCAGACTCAAAGCAGGCAACAAGAGCAAGGCGAATGCGCATACAATTATGAAAATCGGCCAATGAAGGAAATTACCAACCGCTGAAAGAAATATTAAAAAATGAAAACAGAGAGCAAACACCTCGTATATAATTATGAACGCTCGATTCTGATAACCTGCCAATTGGGAAAAGCAGATCAAAAAAGACCCTAACACGTAGAGAGGAATGAACACAAAGATTAAAGTTCAAATAAAACATCACAGCAAGTGAAGAATGGATACTGCAATTAAACTCAAAAATTATGCTCATACAATTATGACAATCGGCCAATTAAGGAAATTACATAATACAATAACAAAATCACCAACCGAGAAAAGATATATGAAAAATGGATACTACAACTAAACTAAAAAATTTTAAACCCAACAATATCATTAGTCATTCGCCTCGCCAGGGCATAGGCTATTGATGCTTTGATGAAGCTCTGACATAGAGAATCACTGATTGACTACTAAAGCTCAATGTAATCTCTTTCTCTCAAGTTCAAGCTGGTATAAAAGAAGAATAAAACATTATGAGATGCAGGTCACACCAGTCGGAATGAATTACATAATTCTCGACGCAACGTAGATATAGAGCTTAAAACGAGGAGGGGAAAGTGTTTGTACGTTTTAGACAGAGCGTCAGAAAATACTTTGTGCCTCCGATGTTACCCCACACCCATCATTTCTGTATCCAGCTCTGCTTTCCTGCATTACCACAATAAACATACCAAATTCATCAAATCAAACCACACTAAAAGCCCAAAACAACTATTCCAATTGTGATTACAAATACAAGTACTTTCTTAGAAGTGGTTTTAACTAATAGCAGATTCTTCCCTAGCTTGAAGAGCATTATATCAAGAAAATAATTATTTATATCTCAGCGTACCATCTGCAATTCATCTGACCCATTCATTTCCTATGCAATTTATCTGACCCATTCATTTCCTATTGATCATTAAATCAAAAAGAAAATCTTGATTGTTTCTCCTAGCTATGCAGTTCATGTTTTTTTATTGATTTGCACCTTCTATGTTCCATCTTTCAAGCTTCTCTAAGCATTTCCTATTAACTTTTTGTTCTTTCTTTTTCAAGATCATCATACTTTCCCTCGCATATAAAGTTTTAGTTTAGCTCATGAGAATTCTGATTTTTTTTTCGTCAATTCAAAGTTACGTCCACGTTTTTTTTTACTGTTAAAATGAATTTGATGCATCCTTTTCTCAACAGGACAAACCTTCACTGTTACAATCCTTCTACCGGTGGCTGAAGCCTGGTGGTAAAGTCCTCATAAGTGATTACTGCAAGAAAGCTGGAACCCCGTCTGCAGAATTTGCCCAGTATATCAAAAGCAGAGAGGTTATGATCTACATGATGTGGAGGCATATGGCAAGGTTGGCTGGTTATAAACACAAAAGAATTATTTTTCTGTATCCAGAATAATACAACAATCCAAGCCATTTCATGAATAAAATGTGACCAATTAACCAACCAAGAAAACTACTTAAATAATTTTTCAGCACCTGTACTATTTATTGTTAACTTACTTAAAACATTTTATGATGCTGAAGATGCTTAAAGTGATTTAATTATTTAATTGATAGGGAGTTCATCCCATGTTGACAAATTGATAAGCTTCTCATCGACTCGTTCTACCAACCATGAAAACCAAATACAATTACATAGAAGGTCTCTACAAGTCTACATATTCATAGATCTAGTTCCCCACGTAAGATCAATACACCTTTGTAAATATAGAATCGGCCAATTAAGGAAATTAACATAAAGAATTCCGATTAAGATTACAGATCAAATATACAAACAATTCCGCTGAAGAGTATAGATCAAATATAGAATCGGAGCCAAAAAATCCAACCTTTGCAAAACCCTAATTTTTGAAAAAACCTAAATGCAAAGAATACCCGATTCAGAATGAAAAGAGAAAGAAATACCTGGACTATAATTATTGGAGACGCCCAATCCTGTAATTGTGAATAGCAGATGAAGAAGATGCTAGAATCGGCTGGAAGACCCAATTTTCTTACAATCGTCAAAAAGAGAAGAAAGAAGGAAAAAAAGGAGTAAATAAACAGAAGAAAGAAAAATCTAAGAATAAACAAATGTAAAACAAAATACTTAAGGGAAGAAAAGGTAATAATGCATGAACTTAACATACTGAAGGTACAATACTAAATGCGTGCAGTACAACAATCCGATGCAGTGACTTAGCATCTGTCGTCCACACTATTCTGCGCGCGTAACCATTTTCCGCGTACAACATATGATGCGCAAAGTACAAGTGCTTAATGCAGGCCACGCGCCTCAGGTGGGTAGACGAAGCGCGTGTAGCACACGCGCCTAGCAGAGACTACGCGCGTGTGCTGCACGCGCATTCTCCTTTAATAAATATCAAAGACTGTTGATGTTGATAAGAAGATAAGTTCAAAAGGTAATATATTGAATATTGAGAAGTCAATAAAATTTACTACTTTTATAAAGAATAAAATAGAAAATACAGTGAAAAAACACATTAAAATAGTAAACACTATAATTATAACACAAGAAAACTAATCTAACAATAGGTTAAAAAAAGCGAAAGGAGTGTAACTTATTCGTACCATAATATAACGTTTAAGGTAAAAAAAAGTCACAAGACACTCTCTTACTTTTTTGTATCTTATTAATAGTAATATTTTGTAATTGGTGCTTATTTTTTCACTTATTAATATATTTTAGTTGGTAGCAATTAAATTAAATTATATTTTAGTTGGTAGCAATTAAATTAAATTATATTTTAGTTGGTAGCAATTAAATTCATTTAATTATGTGAAACTGTTATTTAGTTAATTAAAATAATTGAAAATTTATTATGTCTATAATTTTTATTAAATTCTCCCTCCGTTTTTATATACTTGATTGTTTAATCAAAAAGTGCTTTATTAAGAGGTTAGAAAAATTTATTATTATACCCTACATAATATTCTCAATATAAAAAGTAACCTCTAAAGCAAGGTTAAAAACGATAATATGAATTTAAAAGTACATTGAATTCCGTAAACAATAAACTATTATGGAATTTTTGTTAAACAATCAAGTATATGGAAACGGAGAGATTAATTATTAACTAAATTAATGGTGTGTTTGGATCGGGGTGAATCAGAGGGAGGTGAATCTTTTTAAAATTATCCTAGGAGAATTAGTGGGAATCAGGGTGAATATATTTTATTGTTATTTGGGTATAATAATTATAAACTAGGAGAATCAGGGAGAATAAGAGAAAATATAATTAAAAATATGATTCTCCTCCATTCTCCTCCGATTTGGAGGGGAGAAAATTTGAAAAGAATCAGTGGTAATCGGGGTAGATTAGTGGTAACTAATTCTCCTACCTAGAAACTAATTTTAGTTTCCAAACACAAAAAATAATTAAATTCCCCTCGATTCCCTCTTATTTACCCCAATCCAAACACACCACAAATGTAAATAACTAAAACGTATTATGGATAGATATTGATTGTGCACCGTAACTCGTGCAAAATAACAAGTTATTGAAACTGAAAGGAGAGTGTTACGTTGTTAGTACTTTTAATCTGTTGTACATGCAGAGAATCTAAAATAAACCCCTTGGGAGATAGAAAAGGTTATAATGTTGGTATGTAGTAGGTGATGAAGAAGCAAGGTTAGTTTTTGTGTTTAAGACTGTGCAACTACTACCTCAAACCTCAAACCTCACCAACCACGTATAAACCATAACTCTCACCAACCCCTAATCTTAGCAATTGCTCGACCCACTACTATTTTGTTTGTCTCTGCACAATTTTTCTAGAAACTTTCCAAATTGTCCAATGCGACTAATTTCTCGACATAGTATATGATGGTGAACAATTCATATTTATCACTCAACTGTTTCATACATAAAAATCATCCCAAAAAAAATTGTAATCAACAATTAAAAATAATATAAAAGTACGAGCTATTAAATACTAAGCACAACAATGTGGCTAATAAATTAATTATTTGACCGTTGTATTGAGACATTGAGAATCAAAGCCACCATAAGTCATTTTCCACAATTACTCAAATAATAATAGTCCATCCATGCCATCCGACACATAAAAAAATTACTCAAAAGTTAATATTAATAGAGTTAATCGAGTAACCTAGTGGAAAGACTCTTGCTTGTGAGTTTCGAACCGAGGACTTTCTGGTCACTAGCAAGAGTCTTTTCCACTAGGCTATTCGATCAACTCAATAATTCAATAGACTTCATTTGTTTTTTTTGCTTATTTTTCTTATTGTAATTACTATTAAGAATTAATTTATAAGTATCAATTAGTTAACGAATAAACTAAACATATGAACAATATCAATGTTTAGCCCAACACAAAAAATTATTTAAAACAAATTAAAAATAATTAACAACAAACTAAGTCATATATATATGTTAATTTTGATCTTTATAAAATTTATTATATGTTCCAAATAAGACTACAAAACAACTGAACAATAAAACTTGACAATGATGTTTTGAGAGGTATATAGGATATATAATTTCTTACTATAAACTTTACTTATGGTGGTTTTGGTAGATGCAAGTAGCTCCAAGTAAATGGAGAGAATCTCACATTTATATGCACCTACCATAAAGTAATAATAGCTACTTCTTCTTATTTGACCATTTGCTTGGTCTGTTTTCTCCAATATAAACCTATATATATCACTAAGTGGAAGACTAATTAATACCAATTCATAAAGGAGACCCAAAAGGACATTCAACCATTGTAGAGTTTCTTGTTGCCTTTGGAAATCAAGAAATCTAATCTTCATCAACAACACACAAAGATGATGAGGTATTACTTTACTATTCTACGATAACGATTTATTTCTCATGTTGCGTGTAATTATTATTGGTATATTATTATTATTGTATATTAGTTACCTTTCACTTTGGAAAATTTGTTGGATATATATATATATGATTTATTTGCATTAGCAAGTAGTAATAGAGGTAATTATAAATTTAGTCTCAGATTACTTGCAATGAGCAAAAAACTGCATTTTCCGAACGTATTCGAATGGCGCAACAACCTCAATATCTTAGATTTTCCAATTTAATATGAAAAAACAAGGTACATTGATACTCTTGATCAATTCTAAACGATTGATATAAATTCTATGTTCTCTATGAAGCTGATGCATCACTACCGCGGCCTGCTTTGCTTGCATACGATTTCGAATTCATGTAACCTGAAATATAAAATATTTTCATTAAATGATCGAGCACCTGAAACCTATAAGAATCCTCCAACAAAAATTATTAAAAATATTTTTAATTTAATAAATACTCTAGTCAAATACTATTAAATTGTTAAATTATAATTTACTAAAAACAAATACATAAAGTCATTCTCACAAAGCTGTAAGATCTAATAAGATTTGCACGATTTATTAGACTAATACCCAGCTTAATTTTATTTAAAGAAAGTAGTCCTCATTCATACACTTCCATGCGATACTATTTAAATGAACAAACATTACTTAATAGTCCGTATATATCTATCGAGAACAACGCTCTATCACGTACAAAATGTTATTATAAAGTATCAGTATATCTGACAATTATATTTTGTGTATTACTCCCTCCGTTCCTTTTTACTTGATCATTTGAAATTTTTTTACTTTTTCAAAATACTTGATCATTTGTATTTCCAATGCAACTTTAAGATTATTTTCTTCTTTTTACCCTTCAATAAAGTAATAGTACTTCAACATATTTTTCACTTTTTGAGGATATATTAGTAAACTCTCTTCATTCCTTAATAAAGTGATTTTTCTCCAAATGATCAAGTAAATAGAAACGGAGGGAGTAATTACCACATTTAAATGATAAATTATAAAATAAATTAAATTGAGGGGGACAGCTGCCTCCCTGTTCCCTTAAGATTCGTTTAATCAAAATTTTAAACACTCTCCAATTCGAAATGAACGATGCTTTCTCATATTGAGGTGGATCTTTGAAGATCGTTAGTTATTAATAATTCATCATTTTAATAAACAAATAAAATGTATATTAAATTCGTCTTTGAATGGTTTGATAAAACTATATTCTTATATGGAGTAATTTTTTAACAATTTAAAAAATAATATAGTAGTTGATAGTTAACGCTCTATTTCAGTAATACGAAAATTATTGATCATTTTGATTTGAATGTGATACAAGTTAAACTTATATAGGTTTAGAGAGAGTGAGACACCGACTGTATTAATTGTTACAATATTATTTTTGGTCCTACACCTATAACATATACGGAATATTATATACAATTTTTCTAGTATAGAATATAGGCACATGTTAAGAGGTTAAGATAGAAATAAAATGTAATATAGTAAGCATATAATAGAACATATTTTCATATTCATCAAATCTGTAATCAAATACTTTTCTTTATTAGCATCTTAACTTGGACACTTGGTAGACAAATCATATTTATATATATTGGCCAAATACTTAAAGTAAATTCTCAAAATGGTCTTAGAAAGTGGGTTGAACTTGTCATTTGGTGCTCGAAAGTTTAAAAGTTGCTAATTAGTCCCCGAAATTGAACAAAATTTACTACTTGGTTAAAAAACTGACGGAGCTATTAAATTTAACGGGGGTTTTATCCCCCAAAATAGAAGCCAATTGATCAACTACCATCCGTCAATATTTTGACCAAGTTGCAACTATTGTCCAATTTCAGGGACTCATTTACAACTTTTGAACTTTGGATGACCAAATGACAACTTTAACCCATGTTTTGGGACCATATCGGCAAATTTCCTGCAAATACGTACTCCTTAAAAAAATCGAAGTAAAATTAAATACAAAATAATAAAGAAATGATATGTTATTATAAAAATTGCAATTATTTAAGTTTTTTCAAATTGATCAATTTTTACATCAATCCTATTTATTGAAAATAGTTAGGAACTTAGGATCTTGTCAGTATTAACAAACTTCGTAGTTTTAGTTGATTCATAACTTTTGATTAATCTATCATTCATCATATGCTGATAATTAATGTTGATAATTAAATATATTAAATTATAAGTACTTCTTGATTTAGTTTCAACAAGATAGTGTAGATCAAATATAAAATTATAAAGCTCAATAATTAAAAATCCACCTATTAAAATTCTAAATCGAATTATCCTTTTAGAAATAGAAAATAAGTAATGTATACTCTCACAAGAAATATATAGCCAAAAAGGAAAGCTATAGTATTGATTAATTCTGTACTCTTAAGTGATTCTTTCTTGGTCAAGTTTCAGAAATTTTACATCCAAGATCTATCAATTTTCGAAAAATATAAAATGAATTAAATTACTGCAGATTTTAAAACAAAACGAAACATCTATTCACCTAATAATGACCCCATGTGATCCATATATGATTATTGAGATGCCAATTTCTTATTGGCGATTTTCACCAAATAGTTACATATTCCTAACTTTTTTATCTCTATAGCAAAAAGTCCTCTCTCGTGCCGAAAATGTTACCTAGAGGTGAATGCACAAAAGTTCACGGTTACATTCCTAAATGGAGTTATGTAGTTATTCATATATATCGAAATAATGTAGTTGCGTATGTTACCTTTGTTACTATGCAACAATGTATGTACTAAATACATTGTTTATTTGCACAATATTCATGTACAACTTCGGGAACTAATTTACAACATACAATTAATTCTGCTAATTGATTATGTCTCAAATTTTGTCATATTGTACATAATACTTATCAATTACTTTAGAATTATTACAATTCTTATTGCTATGGGAAAAATTGAGATAACCTTTTAGCTAGCTAATCATCCATATATAATTGAAATATTTATTTTTAACTTTTTAGCTAGCTAATCATCATCAAACAGTGATGTGATTTGAATACCGATTCATGATATGTCCGAAAAATTGAAATATTTTTAACTTTTTAGCTAATCATCCATATATAATAATGATGTGATTTGAATGCCAACCAAACAATAAACTCCACAAATCTAACCTTGTACTAAAAGAAGTCTAGGTTTCTATATTTTCTCCTAATAATAAGTAACAATCTCAATTAACATTAATAGAAACATAATTTCAAAATTTTCACTTTGATTTGTGTTTTCCGTTCTCTTCTATATAGTCATCAAATTTTGGTTATTTTTATTAACTTATGAGAATTGTTTATTCAAGATTGGTTTGCAGTTTAAAGGAGATGAGGAGCAGATTTGATATCGATCGGGTGAGTGATTTCCTTGCAATGTTTGTCAAGTGAGCCGTCCTACGCAGTTAAACTTTTGTTTCGTTGTCTGTTCGACCTTGAAATTTAATACTCCTATTACTAAACCCTAATTTATACTTAATACATACTATTATTAGGCTATATATAATAGTACAACCCAATATATGCTTAGCCTTAATTATGCTAATCGTAAATAGAAAGTTTAGATTGTTAAGAAAATGGTAAAGCATGTGAATGGATTGTTAAGAAAATGGATCGCAATAGTGGTATTACGAGAGCAATTTTTATTTACATACTCCAAATAATGATTCACAAACTAATCATCTACCTCTCAAGCTAATATATTTGATCTTAGGATGATAATAATTGGCATGTAATTGTAATGATAAAAGATAAAAATATTATGAATATATATATATTATTATTAATTGGACGAAGTTGGGAATGAGGTAGAAAAATGAACAAGGTCGAACACCTAACGAATATGAGGTATAACATTGTGTGGACTGCTCGCTTGCCAAGCTTTCCATGGAAACCAACACCCTTAGCTTCCATCCTTCCTTGGCTACAATTGAGATCACTATGCTCCTAGTTTGCTACATATTTACTTCTTCAGGTGCTCTCATCTCATTCCAATTAAATAATTACTATTTTGTGCAAATCTCCTATATGTATACTGTTTTCTTGTGATTTGAAGGTGAGAAAATCTATTTTAGATGTGGCGATTATGACAAAGGTCGCGCCCTCAAATTTCACTTGTTTCAATTCTCACCATTTAGCTCCGATTGGATCTGGTCTCGACTCCATTGGAAGTGTAGGACTTTAACGATGAAAACAAATCAGGACTTTCGAGTGTTTTGTAATATTGTAGGCCGCCATACATACTTTTTCATTTTGTAAATTAGCGAGGAGTATTACAAAAACGAACACAGGTTTTCCAAAACAGTTAGAGTGTGTAATGGTAAAAGCCTATTAGCTTGATCATGAGGGAATTTTTGTTTTGGAATTGGACATGCACAACATCAAGTGTGCGGTGTACCACGATGCCAATACAAGAGGTGCCCAAATTTATATCAAAGTTGCATAGGTTCAAACAAGTAAAACAATGGACACCTTGATGCCTTTAATTTTGATATTTCATCGATTCGTATCCATTGCTATGGTTAAATGAAAAACAATTTTAACTACATTTTAAACTGTGTTTCTGTGACCATAAAATGTAAAATGAAATTTATAAATTGGGATGGAATAAGTGTATCATATTCTCTTAATACAGTTCTCGTAACAAAATATTTTGAAGAAAAACAGATAAAAAAAGAAAAAAGAATCAGTAATAACGAGAAAGCCAGAAGTTTCCATAGAAAATATCTAAGGTTAGAGCCGCAGAAAAAATTCACCAAAAGTATTGTGTCAAAAATATCTAGTCATAGATATCATCATATCAAGACACGTAAAATTCCGTTAGCTAATTACACGAACAAACTTGTTCAAGAACATTCTTGATCACTGTCCGAACATCCACAATCTCTTTTTGGTCCTTAGATATTTTCCGCCATTTGGTCCCCACTACTTTACACACCGACTTTACATCAAAAAAATCACCATATGCTATATATAGCAACCCCCAATATCCTAGTTTTTTATTCAACCTTCATGTGTTTCTTTGCATGTGTATGTAACAGATAAAATATAAATTGTTTGGGTATAAAAAGTTCTGATTTTTTGTGTTCTTCGTTTTGAGTATTTGATCGTTCTGTTTATGGAGATGGATGAAGCTTGTGGAGAGTCAGTTTCATATTACAGCATTCTTGGTGTTAATGTGGATTCATCAGATGAAGAAATACGTCGAGCTTATAGGAAACTGGCAATGGTGGGTACCCTTTGATCTATAATTTCATTTCATTTCAATTTTTGAATTTTGTGTATGTAATTGATTGTTGCATTTTCTTGAAATTGTGAAAAAATGTAAATGTAGTTATGATTGATTTTCATGCAGAAGTGGCACCCTGATAAATGGGCAAAGTCACCTATGGTGCTGAATGAAGCAAAGAGGAAATTTCAGCAAATTCAAGAAGCCTATTCAGGTAATGAAATGGATCAAGATTTCACATTTTGTTTTGTTTTGTTTGTTCATTACAAGATTCTGTTTTGGTCCACTGATTGAAGTTTGATTGGCAATTTGTTTATGTTTTGAGGAGATACATATTGATGAATGAAGTGGTTTATTGCAACAGTGTTGTCTGATAGAAGTAAGAGAACAATGTATGATGCAGGATTGTATAATCCTTGTGATGATGAAGAAGAGGTAGAGGTGAGTATACAGAGTGGTCTCTGTTCTTAAGAATTTTCATTATCTTTTCTGAACTAATTATATTTTTTAGATGGATTTGGGGGTGATGAGTTTCCATTTTTACAGGGATTTGCTGATTTTATGCAAGAAATGGCATCTCTCATGGAGAATGCAAGAAAAGAGGTAATCACTCTATCCTTTGATCAGTTTTATTATATATGGAGAGCTCATATGATCACTTCATTCGCTTCTTATATATTGTGAAGTTGTAGATAGTATTTGCACTTCACGTTTTGTCACATGGGTAAAAGATTGCATACTCTTTAATCTCGTGAGTTAGGAGTTAGGACCAGATCTCTGTCAATCTGATCCTTGAGTTGTGTCGTAACGATTAATTGTGATTATCATATGTGATCCTCAAATTGTTCCTGATAGGTTATTGTGACCTTCCCATACAATTTTGTGATCTTAAAGGCGGTTTGATTGCAAGTCGAGTATATTTTTGCAATTGTACTGATGATCAATCAGTCTCCTTTGTTGGTAAACAATTAAACGATGATGCTTACTAGTTACCATTTGTATATGCAGAAGCAGCATAACAATTACACCCTGGAAGACTTGCAGAAGATGTTCCACGAAATGTCTCAGGATTTTGAGTCTTCAGAATGGTACAATTTCCCACAGGAAGAACAGCATAGATGGGATACTTGCCAATGGTTTCACAATAATTCATTCTATGATACTGCTGGAACTTCAAATACTGCATCCACAAATTCCTCCATCCAGGGCAGAAATTCACCACTCGATTTTTCATCATTCGAGATGTATGGACAAAACCATTATTGCCGATGAGGAAGTGATCCTACCAAAATACCCCACGTACCTTAATGATACCTTCCGAGGCCTCTACCATACGTCATTGGCAACTGCCAGTTCGAGAGGACAGTGTGTTCATTTGTTGGTCCCTTTCTTGTATCCTTCCCTAGCTAGGAGTTTCTACTGAAAGATGGTATATGTCTTCGTGTAAACCATTCGCTCAGTGGTGCAGTATCTGTTGAGCTCATTGCGTTCTTGTACTAGCAAGTTCTCTTAGATCTAACCATCAAAAAGTTGTTGCAAGAGATGGTTAGTAGGAGAGTTCCCAAAGCTTTTAAGGGATAAACATACGGAGAAATTAAATAAATGTGCAGAGAGAGCTCTTGTTCATTTTGCAAATCTGTATCTTGTCTGCATTATATGGAATCCTTCTGCTGATTACTTTCAACGCATACAACATGTATATATCTATAAGTTCAGATACATAATAAATAATTTGATATGTACAACACATTCATACACAACTAATTGCCCATCTTCAAGCCTAGAGGTCTTCGATGCTCGGAAACTGGAATTTGTTTCGTCCTTTCAAGCATTGAGTAAGGGGATAGTTCAGTCCATTAGCCTCAAGTTGGGTAGAAAATATTACATGACACAAATCAGCTGACAAGGGTGATTATCGTACTCAATAAGATACATTCTTACACCACATCACTCATTTATAACTGTATACACACAGGTGATGTTTAAGTTTGTCGATAATTCTCATTATCCTCTCGATGCTTGGCCAAAAAGTACTTAGTCGCTACTCCGGTAGGAGCTATTCTGCAAGACCAACTGCCATAAGGGAGACTAACATCTCAACTAAGAAAGTAGTGTATGGTTTCCTGGAGTGTATAGAACTGAGTCCTTTTCACATTCCAGCTAAAACTGAAATTTTTTGTATATAACTGGAAAAATTTAGTCATTGATATCAGTTCTTTAATCACACATACTAAAACATGTCAGTTAAAAAAGAAATTAGAGTCAGCTAATGTAAGTTGGCCGAATTCTCAATTATTGTGATTAAAGAGGCATATCATGTTATTCTTCTGCATATCAAAAAAGATTAAACCGCAATCTTAACGGTCTCGTCCGCTGTCCTCGGGAGATGCCAAACCATGTTATAGCATACAAAATCATATTGTTAGGCAACAAAGTTAAATCACAATCCTTTGGGCTTCTAAATGTGTTAAAAGCACCTAACTCCTTCCAAAAAATTCTGCTATAGCATACATAAAAAGCATCATATATTTAATACTTCACTCTTAAGACTTCATTTTTACAATTTTGGTGTGCCAAATTTGATTGGCAATTATTAGAGTAGCTTTAAATTCTTTATTACTCAAACTATTGGTAGGCATGTTATTGAAAAAGATTAAAAAGGGTTGACACCTAATGTCACACTTCCAATTTGACTCCTCTACTCTAAATGTCCTCCAATTATATTATTTAACCATCAACCACTCCCCATTTTGCATCTTTCAAGCATCTATACAGAGCATAACAAACTTATCTTTCTTTCCATTTTTCATCACTTTCTCCATCAACTTTCTTCATCTTTGTGACCACACCTATACCCATCACACATAAATCACTCATAAAAACAAAGAAATAAATTCATAATTTATACCCTTTTCAATTTCAAGACCAAAACATGATGAAACTTGTTATGTTTCTTGTTGTATTGGCTATTACAGAGCCAATTTATTGTCTGAATTCAAGAAAGCTGGAGGATGAAACAACCCCTGGTTTTGAAAACAAGTGTGGAGGGTGTCCATGTAATAATCCTTGTGTTCAATCTCCACCTCCACCACCACCACCAACGCCATCCCCTCCACCACCCGCCCCGAAGCCGCCCAGCAACAACTGCCCTCCTCCACCTAGTGGTGGATCAAACAACAAGCCTAGTGCTCCAACACCACCATCACAATATATTTACATAACTGGTCCTCCAGGGAATTTGTACCCTGTTGATCATAACTATTCCAAGGCAGCTGGAAAAGGATTTACTGTTGGATTACCAATCTTGATTGGTAGCTTATTGTTGATTTTCCAAGGTTTGAGATGAAATATATATATATTATGTGAATTTTATTGGACTAATAACATGGGAGGAAGCTGATGAGATGCAGAGTCAAGAATACTTGATCATATTAGTCAACTTTGATTGCTCTAGTTTGTTAATTTTATTATGCATGTTAATGTTGATTAGAGTTGTTGATTATTGTATAAGATACACTTTGAGTATAATTGTAAACTTTTATTTTTCACCACCTTCTTTGAATAATCAATAATACTATTCAATTCAGTGAATTTGTTAGAATAAATGCTTAAAATTCTAATTTGAGTGGGATTTAAATTCTCATACTGGCTGTATTAGTAGTATATGTTTATTTGCTTGTCTAATTTTTGGATTAAGTCGTAATTATTTTTCAATTTCAAAAATTAATATGTAATTATTAAACTTTCGAGGATCGAATGATGTAATATTTGGGACGATATTGATAGTTTAGCTATCTTTGATACAATATATAATATATAGTGGGAAATTGATGCAATATTGATGCAAACAAAGTATTGAAAAATAATCCTGATGAATCTATATGTGATGGGAAATTGGGACTTTATTATATGATCGATGCAATGGATAAACATTTAATATCTCCTGTGGAAGCTTAGGTTAGTTTTATATATTGGTCCACATATGATGCCACCTTTCACCAGCTCGTATTTACACTTAATTAAACTTGAAAAATAAATCGATCACACATGACACATAAAATATATCAAGTTGTAAATAGGTTAGCATCATTATGCATGCATTTTGTTAGAATTGATATTGATTTGAAAGTGAAATTCTTAAATTCTAAACGAACTGATTGATTTATCTTAGCATTTTAGTCCAGAAAGTCACTCCTCCAAATGGACGCATGTAGTATCCTCACTTTACTTTATTACTCTCCGTCCTTAAAAGATTGGTATATTTTGATTTTTATGGTTAAATTTTAAAAAGTTTGATTAAGAATTTTTATTATACGATAAGAAATAATATAATTTGTTCACATGTTGAATAAGAGAAATTTACGTTTTAAATCGTGTTTTGTTGACCATGAAAAGTTAAAATGTATCAATCTCTTAGAGACGGAAAAAGTATTATTATAAGCATGAAAAGGTTTACCTTTAAGATAAGTATTAATTTATTCTAAATGATTTTCCAAGTATTATTTTGTTAAGTCATGACTCATGAGCGTGTTAGATTGTTATGATAATTAGACACTCATCTGTCACAAGAAAATAGTGGTCGAGAGTTCAAACCACGCTCATTAGCTTTTTGTTTAAGTATAGTTAAGGTTGATGTATGTTCTATAATAAAGATGAACAAAATTATATCATCTAAATTGATATTATATAATTTTAATCAATATTACTATATTCTAATACAAGGTATAACATCAATATTACTATATTCTAATACAAGGTATAACATATATTCCTATAAACTACTCTCTTCATTTTTTTTGTGCTTTTAAGTTGTCTTTCTAACATAATTAATTGTAATTTTATATTTTCAACGTATTTTTTTTTTTACTTTTTCTATTGAAATTATCAAATATCCAATAAACAACTATCATTTTACTTTTTCATTACTTTTACTTTTTCTTAATCTATGTACAAATAGCTAGAATAATAATTAAAAAAACATAAAACGTATTACAATATAAAAAAATATAAAAATATATGAGTTTAAAACAATAACATAGGCTTCAAAATGAACATCATAAAAAAATATAGCTGAAATTAATTAATTTCTTTTTAATGATGGATCTTGAATAGTTTGGCACCGCCGTCCATGTGATCCCGTCGGCTTTGTCGTATGCCTCAAATGACGAGAAATTTATTTGTGAATTATTACTAGTCCAAACTCCAAATCATAACATCTTTTATATGCAAGGTAATGTTTTGATTGTTATAACATATTTTCTAGTTTTATAATTAAAAAACTTTAAATTCCTTTATACAACTTGTTAAATAATTTATAACGAAAAGTTTTTTAGTTTATTTGGCAATAGGGAAAGTAGCCCAAGATTTTATATATTGATCGGGAAGATATCAATTTTCGATATAGAATGTGCATCTTAACATTATACAACAACAACACATCGAAAGGTTAATTAAAAGTAAAAATACAAATTCACGATTAAAAAAATGATTGAAAAGAATTGAGGAAAGTGCGTGAGAAGGTTCGATACTCTTTATACGTTGGATATAGATGTCAGAGTTTGTAGGGAAGTTGAAAACGAAGAGATCTACATGATGAGTTTGATGATGAATAATTAAATAATTGAAGCTTCATGAAACCAACTTATATACGTGTCAACCTAACCATGTGATCACTTGGCCTTGAATGACATACTTGCTCATCCTTTTAGGTTACTTGCCCCTCTTCGTCTCTTCTTTAATTGGGGGAAATTTCAAATAATTATGGTCTCTTCATCATCATTCATCATACGTCTTATAAATACAAAAGTTTACTGTTTCATGTTTAATAGTGTTGGTACAAAAAATTGCTTCGTTTTGAGTCTCAATAGAGTTATGTTTTTATATTGGACAAATAACACTATTGATCACTCATATTTACGAGAACTTTCTGTTCAATCACCATTATTTAACTTTTGTTGTTTTCGATCACTCACATACAATATTTTGTATCAAACAAGTCACTTGGGTGATATTTTGACCAAAATTAACTCTCTCTTTTTCTTCTTTTAATTTTCAAGTTTTTTTACTCTAAAGCAAGTGCTTCAATCTCTGACCTCTATTTTCGTCCGACCTAAAGTGGGTGATGTGATATGTTTGATATGATTTGATGACCCACTGGGAAGTGTCCTTATGAACACATGAGTGAGGACAAAAACGTGATAGAAAGATCCGTAGTAATTTATGAGACAATCCATCAAATCAAATAACGTTCCAGCTCGATTTCCAAAGCGACGCGTTACAGATCGTTTATCATAAGATTGTTTCAATTGTTTCTAAAGCAGCTAAAGATCAACTTAAAGAAGAAAGGGAGTATATTGCACTTTTGCGCAAACCTGGTTACATCAAATCCAAATGGCTTAGTAGTTTTACCGAGTCATAGTTTCAAACTTTTGTAAAGATATGTAATTAAATATTACAAAATGAAACATGTATGATCAAAGTTTCACCGAGTCATAGTTTCAAACTTTTGTAAAGATATATAATTAAATATTACAAAATGAAACATATACGATCAAAGTTTAAAAGGTGATGCAGTGCCAAATATATGTGATCAAACGTACCTTTCACCCTTCTACTTTCTAATTACAAAAATAAATTGGATAATTATTTCTCATAATAAATTGTCAGTGTCTAGTTCTACCGTCCTGGCACTCATTAGCAGACAATACATTAATAATTGTTAGAACTGGTTATCATAATGCTTCATTATTATTGCACTTTGAGTAATTTTGTATCAACTTCTAAAATTTTCCTTTGAGTGTTCAGAAATTATGTTTGAACTTTGGATCACACGTCAATAAAAGCCAACAATTAGATGCCTCAAATCCAGATCAATAGATCAAATAGTAGCAAGTGCACTATTATCAAATGTTGACATGCTTTGATGAGTATTATACACACTAGCCAAGAATACCGTAGAATCAGCGCAAAAAGCACAGTAGATCAAGGGTGCTCAAGTGGAGTCAGGAAATTAACTATACATCTGATGAGTCTGATCTGATGTTCGAACCCCAAAATAGTTGTCGAAATTCCCAAGCGCATCAACGTCACATACTTACACTAGCTATCATGGTATAGTCGTATAGAGCCATTACCTCGCCTGATCAATGCTTAATTAATTAGTCACCTAGTACGCTAAGGGGCTGCCTCATGCTAAGCTCGGCTCGGAGTGCAGGGAATTTTTGCAAATCATGTGAGCTTCCCAAAATTTTCTGCATGAATATAGCATTAGTAGATATGAGTACAAGTATCTATTGTTAAAAGTGAAGGACAATGAACAAACGTATACTGACAAGGAAGAGTTGTCCATTTAGAGAACAAGCATGGCTTTTAAGAGCATATATGGAGACAGTATGATAATATGTAAGGTCATTAATATCATAATAAGGCGTTACAGAAACCATGATAGTGAGGACCACTTCAAACGATAAAACAAACACAGACAAACACGTTAATTATGCGTGGACAGTCCTTGACTCCTTATGTAGGGATATGACCACGGGATGTACACGTTACTTATGCGTGGAAAGACCTTAGATGGGTGCATTATGTATTGGGTAATTTAATATTTACTGTTCTAGCGACAACATTATCATGACCAGCAGAATACCCCAAATGCGCATATATAATGTAACATCAGAAGTACATTCATACCAGAGTTGCTATATGTGCATCTTGTATGATACTTCCATCAATTTCCAGCCTAGCAATTGGAAATTCAGGAATATGCCCAGATTGCTTTTTACCAAGCAAATCCCCGGGTCCTCGGAGAATAAGGTCCATATTTGCAAGGTGAAACCCATCAGATGAGTTCTCCAGTACCTTCAATCTGTTTAAACCACTGGATGTAGATGACACTAACAAACACTTGGACTTCCTCTCTCCCCTTCCAACTCGCCCTCTTAGCTGGTGCAGCTGAGCTAACCCAAACCTTTCTGCATTCATGACAACCATCATAGATGCATCAGGGACATCAACACCAATCTCAATTACTTGTGTAGCAAGTAGTATATTTGTTTCTCCAGATCTGAACTGTCTCAATGCATCATCTTTCTCATCGCTCTTCATCTTTCCATGCAACAATCCACAACTATATCCCTGGAATCTGCTAGATATAGTTTCAAAATCAGCAGAAGCAGCTCGAAGTTGAGGCAGTTGCTCCGATAGATCAATAACAGGATACACCAGATATACCTTGCCTCCCGTTCCTAATTCATCTAGCATCATCTGACACAGTTGAAAGGATTTAGAATAATTATATTTATAGAACAATCATACTAGATGGCTAAGAAGCATCTTATTTGCCAAAAGGCTCCAGAATGGTAGTTTTGGCATATCATTGTCTAACCATGTTGAAGAGTTGTTAAGACTCAATCTGCTGCCATAGCTGTGTTAATCATGAAGCTGTTGAAGTATTAATGAGAAATCTTATGTTTTGTACTTCCAAATGCCTTACATATCAGTTTGTTTCTATTGATGGGGTTAAGCTAAATGCAATGTTTGCCTTTAAAAATGTATTCCGATATTAACTAGAACCACAATGTGTACTCTCTAGTTTTCCTATCTAATACAGCAGAAAAGTCTGATGATTCTCCATGAGCTAATACTTACTAGAACAATAAGAACAAAAAGTAGGAGATGAACTGCCAAAATAGTGGCGTTAAACATTGCTTTAGACAATTGATGAGTATATGTAAGTGTGCCATATATTTATTGTAGACCTTGCGAGGGGCAAAAGTATCTGATCAGATACTATTTCATAAATCTGTTAGATTTATTTGTACATATGCATATCCCAATAGAAGTAACAAACAATTTCTTACTCCATATCATTTAAGACAACAAGCATTCCAGCCAGATGTCACAACTGCTAGTTGTCATTGTATGGTGAATTACCTGGTAGACCTTCTCAAAGCCAGCTTCACATCCTTCAATGCTAAATGTTTCGACAGGTAATCTACCAGGAGGTAAATCAGTGATCTGATGTTGACGTCACACCACCAAAAGCAAAAAAAAAACAGAACAGTCAAGAGTGAACCACACTATTCACAGAGAATACTAGTGATAAGCTTGTTCAGTCATGAAAAGCAAAGCGTTTAACTTAGCAAGTTGATAAACTACGCTTACATCCTAACTATGCTGACATTATTATTACAAAACATACAGAATGCGTTAAAATTCCCACCATCCATTGCTTCTGATTTTCCCATTACTAAAAGAAGTTAGAAGGACAAGAAAAACCCTGAAAATTTGAAACTTTTATGTCTAGAAAAAATATATAGTACTCCATAGATGACAATGACAAACCAATTTATTCCTTCATTAGGGAATCACCAACTAACAAGGTGTGAGTAAGTCTGATAATATGAAGAAAAAACTATCCTTCAAAAACCAATTAATGTATTGGTAGAATGAGTCAGATTTCTAAACATACTTGTGTCAGGGAGATATCCCCATATAGAGCAAGAGCAAGTGATCTGGGAATTGGAGTCGCAGACATAGCTAAAACATGAGGGGCCATGTGCAAAGTGCCTTTGCAGTCATCTGAATTGCTCGAGTCCTCCCGAGGCCTCATAGAATTATTGTATAACTGCATTTGAAAAGGATCAAATGATTTTGTAACTTTACAAACCATTCCAACTGCCAATTGCAAAAATAAGAACTTTCTTTATGCCTTAAATAAGTGTCTGAAGTGGAACACAAAAAGTCAAAATTCAATCATTCAATTTGATCAGGTTAAACGGACAACTACACACTATTATATCAGTTCACCATGTCAAGTAATAGGGCAAGTTGTTGCTGTATAATACCAAATCCTTTTATCTCAAGATGATACTGTATTAACATCACATTGACCTAATTTGGTAGGGCTATCATTTGAAGCATGTTACCAATGATTATCTGGCAGTTCTTAAGTTTGTTGATCAATAAAGTCAAACAGATAATTTATTTTCAAATGGAGGTCGAAGTTAGGTAGAAATTGGAACTGTAGAAGACATTAAATTCTAATCGGAACAATCTACTGGAAGTAGTACCTTGCTGTTAAAAAGTCCCCTCTGAATCACGCCAAAACGATGTTGTTCATCCACAATAGCAATTCTTAAGGCTGAAAATTCCACACTCTCTCCTGTTAAGCTATGTGTGCCAATAACCAAAGAAATCTCTCCAGTTTGGAGACCCTGCAGTCAGGGAAATGCAACTTCAGAAGCCTAAGCATGACACTAGAAGGGAAACTACTAGGAGTGCATACCTTACGAATAGATCTTGTCTGCTTTAAAGGAGTTGATCCTGTTAATAAAGCAACTGAAGGTTTACAGTCAACCTCCAATTTCTCCAGCAAATCAAGGAAGTGTTCATAATGTTGGACAGCAAGTAACTCTGTTGGAACCATAAACGCTGCCTGAGAAGGATAAACCAAATTACATATCTGAGAAATAATTTTAAACATGATAATAATGTAGTTCTTTTGAGACCTTGGGAGATGGATTTTCATCACTCTGGTTATAAAAAATACTACAATGCATGAAATAAGAATTTGTTATTTTGAACCTGATAACCACAGCCAATCACTTCCATACATGCTAAAAATGCGACCACTGTTTTCCCACATCCAACGTCACCCTGTGAATTGCGTAAGTATACAAGTTAGGCATGTTAAACTGTCAAATAGCAAGTTTCTTACATTTTTATTTGAATGATCTACTTCAAACAAAATTGTGCAAGAATAATGACCTCTTTCTAGTTTTTATAATAACATTTTCTCCAAAGTACCCTTCTCTACTAGTGTGATATTACAGTTTATCACCACCTACTTGTTTACCCATATCTTTACGTTAATACTTCTATCTAACTCATTCTCTTTATGTAAAATCATCTGTACATGAATAGTTACTAAAAAGAAACATCAAGGAGGCTGAAAGATGGGATAGCAGAGGAAAATATACATGAGATATAAGCAGCAAAGCTCAAACACATTTAAGAACATAAAGGAAGACAAAACCTGCAATAGGCGGTTCATAGGAACAGGTCTCTTCAGATCCCATATGATTTCTGATACAGCACTTAGCTGACTAGGAGTAAGTGTATAAGGGAGAGCATCCAACAGACTCTTGGTGAGAGATGACCATTCTCCTATAAATGTTGCATTCTGTTCGGGCTTTCGGTACTTATCCAGCAATCCATCCCTTTCGAGTTCTGTACCAAGGCCTTCAAGCATTCTAAACAGCTTCCCCAACTAAATTTAAAACAAAAAATTATGGCAATGGCAGAATGAACAACAATGACACTCAAAATATCACTTGTGGATTTGAAACAACAAGATTGCATAGAAAAACAGAAGTTAAAAGGTATCTTTGAATCAGATAAAAAGCTCTTCATAACAGGAAGATACTGTCCTTATAAGCATCAAACTGCCTAAGAGATCAATATATGTACATTTAGGAATAGATGTACTTCGGAATCTGTTACCTAGACCGATGGCCTAACTGAGCCACAAGGAAATCAGGATATGACTAATCATGATTACTAATACAACAACACCGATTTAGTAACAGAGTAAACGTAACAGTTTTCTCAAATTTATACCAGTATTTAAAGAGACAAACATGAAATACACTTTTACCTGAAGATAGAAAAATTCATCAAATATAAGCCGTTTGCGAGCTAAATCAGCTTCCTCTAAATTCTTTGGCTGATGAATCCCAACATATGCCTGCAACATGAACAAAAAGATCAATTGTTTTACCATAAAACCATGAATTTATTAGTGAACTAATACTGTACACTTACATCATGTAGGCATGGGAGTCCGAATTCTTGAGTGATATCTCTTGGAATAGGATCAAAATTGATTGGAAACATCTTCAGGGCTCTAGAATATGAAGAAGGTACTATGAGATACGGTAAGACAGAGGAACAAGAACCTGCATGCTACTTTTAGTTACCGCACTTCCAACTTTATCATTTCCATACTGAATGATTTGTTATATTTGGAGAAATTTGTATATAGGAAAAAGTTAACAAACATAATATAGTCGCAAACATATCGTGCTAGAGAACTGTGTATAAACAAAAAGACTAAATTCATCTCAAAGCAAGATATGCAATATTATCAAGAATAAATTAAGGTCATGGTCAATACATAAGTTCAGGAAATGATTTGTCATTTTGTCTTTCAAAGATTGGCATCCTATCTCAAATTTTATTTGCTCCACATTCACTCAAGTGATCAGAAAGTTGGTTACGAAAATCACATAAACTACTTCAGCCATGAAATTAAGAGGCAAGCAGACCTTGATATAACATCCCTTAATATGCTTGCCCTCAAAGCTCCTTTGGAAGGATGTATAGGATACAGTTTTCCATCTGCACGGACAGATGAATCCTCTTCATCTTGAAGGGTGTCAATATGGTATTCCCTCATTTCATAATGATCTTCACCACCCATAGCCCTGACCTTTAAAGATCCAAGTCATAGCCAGTTAGATATAAAACTGATTTCATATTTAATGAAAGACTCCTTACCTTATCCTATGGGCTAAGACCTGGCACTTGAATAAGGGTAGTCTTGAACTTATTCTGAAGCATAAGAAACTTTTTCGATCTAGAAAGTGAAATGTGAAAGATATCGGTTGTTCCTTGTTCATAATGTAAAATTATTTCTTACATTTGAAAATGTGTATAGGTAATTCAACTAAACTAGCATGATATGTTCGCTCAACATTTGAAACCCAGAAGTATGCCAACGTATCGTAATAATAAATAGTTTTACACGGATCTAGATTCTAGAAACTGGAACTTCACCAGAACCTATAGCTTTTTTGGACATGTTATTATTTTAAAATAAAATAAATGTAAATTATATTTTCGCTATCGTCGCTTGTTAGTACTTATATAGTGAGATGTCGAAACCGTTACCAAAAGACCTATAACGATAGAGTGTAGCCAAGTACTTTTAATATATTTTCAAAAATTCAACCACCAACAACTATCAAGATTTTATGTTATTGTTATTGACCTTATAATTCCTTTACAACTAATGAGAAGCATCTGGGTCTATTAATTCTAGTATTTCAATTGTTTCCATTGTCCTCCACAGAAGCATTCAATTCACTTTTGTGCATGAGCGTTTGTTGAGGGGAGGATGTGTACTACAATATGATGAGGAGAGAATTATTTGTAAGCTCACCTTACCACTCACACATACAACATCTCCTTCGTTGTACTTCCCCTGTATACTTTGGAGAAATGGTTTAAACGTGAAACGGGTACCTCGGAAAAACTGCTTCAAATGTAAGTATATAGTTTTCTTCTTCCTGTTGTCAAAGTTATCAGTGATATATGGTGAATTTGGTTCATCTTTTGCAACCCCACAAGCAACAACAACTTCAAGAAAAGAAAAGGAAGAACCAGCCCTGATTCCCCTGCGTGATGTATAAGCAAAGAGTTGGATAAGTAACAGTACTTCATTTATGTGTGTGTGTGTGTGTGTCATAACTATAATTGAAGAAAGATCTCTCAAATGTTTAAAGAGGTGATGGTCCTGCGATATATCTGTTAAGAAGGCAAATGGTTTCTTCCCTCATGAAAAACTGCTCATATTTAATGCCAAAATTCTGATACTTAAAATTAAATTCATCCAAATCGGGGCTAACTAACTGCCCTAGATAACATTTATATGTCTAGTTACCCTTTAATCACACAAATTGTCAAAAGAATCAGAAAATGATGGTACTAAATACTAACTTATAGCAATGCCTATACAACAGCAGGAGAAATGCATCCTTCTCCACCATTGACAAGTGCAATGCATAATTCACTAAAATCTGATTCTCGTAGTTAAGACAAAATGGTAAGGTAGTATAAATGTAAACAAGCTTCTGTTTGCGAGGTTATCAGATAATATATTTGAGCCATTGCAAAGAAAGTGCAAAAATCCAATAACACCTAAACAGGTACAAGATTAGGCCAAATGATAATGATTGACCTGGAGGATAAAATTTCGCCTACAAAGATCATGTATTGTCCGTCGCATATTCCAACATGTGCATTTTGCATATCAGCGTAAGTCCGAGGAAAGTGGTGCAATAACTTCCTTAACTGCATGTGCACGACATTGCTCATAACCTCTTGGCATAGATGGAAATGTCGTACTTCCTTATACATCAATAGAAACATACCGTGTGAAAGCCACAGTTATCTAGCTGTCGAGAGAGTTTTTTACTCAGTCCCGGTATGCAATTGATGGTTGTATCAAGCACTGGCCCTATGGATGTAGCTGACTGTGGAACCCCAACTTCACTTTCAATGTCGAGAGATTCTTCTGCTGTGAACTGAGATTCTAATCTAGATCCTTCCTCCTTATTTAATGCAGGAGGGCTTACTGAAGATGAAGCAGATGCAACTTCATTGAGAACGGATGAACCATCTTTAACAAGTTTTGGATATAATGTTCCCAATGATTCATACAACCCGTCTTCATTATCCCAGTTTGTTGCAGTAGTTTTTGCTAGCAATTCTTGACGCAAATGTTCAACTAACAGTGCATCATCCCACGAGCTGTATGTGTCACCATCATACAAATTAACAGTTGGGGAATTTCCTAATGTGATGGATGGGAACCGTTTACATGCCAAGGAAATGTCTGAATCCTCATTCTCATTTGTAGAACTGTTGAAAGATTCCTGTTTAGCTTTTCCATGGTCGAGGAAATCATCTAAACCATCAGAACCCAGCCAAGCAGACACCTAAAAAATGCAGTCATAACTTATTACTGGGTACAATGTGTCTCTGAGATAAACCCAAGTCATAGTTAAAGATAACATCTGAAGAAAAGAAATGCTTAGAATAATGAGGAAGACAGCAACTGGGAGGAAGGAACAATTCGCTTAGAACAATGAGGAAGAGAGCAACTGGCAGGAAAGAACAACCCACAATTTGAAATCCCATAGTGACAAGATAGGACTGTACCAGGAATATCAGAAGGCTAACTACCTTAAGCAAATATAGTGCCCGTAGACATGAAATCCCAACAATATTCAACTTTGCTCCATTCTTAGTGAGAAAGCAATATTTATTCATGTTCAAATCTCTTATGAGAATCTTTAATTGTCACTTGAAATCTATTCACCTCCCTAGGACAATAACCTTGATCCTTAATTACCACGAACACAACTGAGCCTAGGACCGAAAACAAGAGAGCAACTGAATTGTACGACAAATCCATAGATATGTGCACCAAATATGTTGACACAACTGAACACTATACATGATCACAAATCCATAATATCATAAGATAAATTGTACGACCAAGAATTTTGAAATGTTCAGAGCACAGTGTGAACAGCGCCAAGGTCTTTATAGATATGTGCACCAAATATGTTGACACGGGGACAAGTTATTAACTTTAAAAAGTTCCTTTCTCAGATATATACACCTTATTGAGCAACTTAGAGCGCCCCAAGATATTCGTCTTTCTACTGGAATCCACCTCCGTCAAAAGCTTCTCTGCACATTTATGTTTCCAACGAAAGCGCACATTTGATATATTTGAGAAGAGAAAATGGCTAAACCTGTATCAAATCAGCAAAAATTAGTTACTTTTAAGAATTTTTAATATCCTATACTGCCATCTAGTACATAAAAATATAACATGCAAAATACCTCATGTTTCTACCCATAACATTTATGTATCCTCTTTCAGCATTTGTTGCACCTCCAACGCATTTTCTGCTCAAATACTGGAAGGAAGGAAGCTCCCTTAGAATATTTTGTAAGTTTCTTAGGGGTCAAAAGACCCAGTGTTGATAAGAATTATAATTATTCTTTATACGAAAATATAGTGAAGCTTCCCGTAAGTTTTGTATCAGCATACAAGAGTTATGATACATCAACAAAATAATCAGTTGTGAAAAAATCACGAAAACAAGTTACAAATAATGCAGTGAGGATTCAATGACAAAATTATAAGAGTATACAGTTCAGTTGTTAGATATACATGAAGAAACAGGAGATGGCATCGGAAACTAAAACAGAAGGAGGCGTAAGGAAATAGTTGGTATAACTTTGCAGTAAAACTACGAGTAACATATTTCTTGTTATTAATTTCAGCTCTTCTTAGTTCTTATCCCTATGCAGAAAATAGATCATTTTAGAAGAATAAAAATGTCTTTATTATATTATTAACAAGAAATAAACAAATAGGGTATATAAGAATTCTCAAGATCATGCACTCATGGCTATTTTGATGCTTACAATACTTCGGGACTGCAAAGCTGCAGCTGTCAGCACCATGTTTGCTACATCAACCTTTGGTATTAGGAATCTGCAGTCCATATATTACAGCATGACTTTCAACAAACCGAGTGATATCTATATTTATACTTCAATATGCCAACTATCGAATTACAGGCACTAAAACCTGAAAGGAAATGGCATCTTTAAGCATGATAGATGGGCTCAAGGAGAATAGCCATATTTCATTTTAAGATATACATATATAGACCAAGCTTGATATATGTCATTCAAAAAGTTCATGAAGTAAACTTTCGAAAATGAAATTCAAGGAGAGGCGTCAAAATATAATTAGATTGCAACTACAAAATCCAATCGTATTCCCTAAAGCAGGAAAGATTATACACCAGTGTGCCTCAAGAAAATGCAACATGCTGATTAGCCAAATATCACGGATAATTTATGAAGGATAAACTCTCTAACAGGGAAGTTGTTATACAACCATGGATTACAAGAACATGGTCACTCTCCGAACAAATAACAATCTACATGAAAATAGCTAGCAGTTCAGATTTCTTGTTTCTCCTTCAAGATTCTTGCAGTATACATACTTCTTGTGTGGCATAAATAGACATAAAACATTGAGGAACCAAGAAAATTCAAGCTTCTAGATTCCAAAGCTCCCAATTAAACCAAAATTAATTTGCTATTAATCAAAATACCAATCAGAAATTCTTAGTCGTGCCAACAACAATAATGCTCATAATCATTTGCCAAGTTCTACACTTTAGTGCATGTAGGTGTGCAATTCATGTAAGACAACTCAATAAATTTTCAACAAAATCTGTCTTAAAGCCATAAAAATTTATGCTTTATATATAGTATTAGAAAACAAGAACCAAAGAATTCATGAGTTTATATAAAATTGTGAACTTTATGTGTCGAAAAGGTAGTATGAACTACTTGGAAAGCCTAAAGAGAGCAAGCCAAATAAGTAGTAGTATGAACAAATTGGAAAGAGCAGAAAGCGAAGAGGCTTACCAGAAGATAGGATACTCGCAAAACTGGAAGTACTGGCTCTCTAAAGAACTGTCGTGTACGGAGGAAGGATTTTACCAATGTTAATAAGATGGTCTATTATTTCCTTTGATTGAATTTTTTTTATACCGACTTAGATAATTTTATTATTATATGTACCATACGGGAAAATATAAGATTTATTTTTATAAAATGTCAAATTCCTCTCGAATAATTAACCACAAACTCCTTCGATTAACAAACAAAGTCATATCGCCGATGGCTCAATAGCCTAGTGGCATCCGGCCCAACCTTTCATGTAAGAGGTCATGGGTTCGAACCTTGTTGGAGACATATTTGTCTCATATTATACTCTAACTTTCTATTAGTTAGCAATTTCTGTATTCATGTTCGTAATATCTTTGTAGTCACAATTCATCGCTAATTATCAAAAAAAAAAAAACAAACAAAGTCATATCAGGTCAAGACATTTTGTCCTAGTGGCAAGCATGCTGACACCTCTAGCGAATGTTTCGGGTTCGAGCGCTCTTGCTAATATGGAAATTGGTTAGAGAGATGGTTTCTCTCACTAGTTTGATGCTAGTTGCCTCTTTCATTGAATTTACGAATTGTAATGATGTTTAATGATTGTAATCGATTATTCATATTAATAAAATTAAAGGGTACTCTCCTTTAGAAAAAGGTCATATCAGATTTGGATCGAATAGGTAGTGGAGTTGCTACAAGAGTTATCTCATAAAGTAATAAAATATGATTGTATGAAATATTTAAGGATGTGTAAATTAGCGATGAGGTGAGATTCGAACGTAGGATCTTCTGGTCACTAGCGAGAGCCTTTTCCACTAAGCTATTCGATTACTCAAATAAAAATCGCACAATTCATTAATAAAACTTCTATACATTTATCTCTTTCGATAAGGTAATTTAAAAAATACACATATCTTCTAATCTAAATTGAACTCACATTTTTCATTTTACCTCCACATCACATTAGCATATTTTGAAAAAAATTTAAAATGACAAAAATTGAAAGATAAAAGAGGATGAAAAAGATAAACCATTCCATAAACCCTAGTAAAACCCTACAAATTTCACCATTACAACATAAACCACTCCACAAGTTACCTAGAACCTTCTACAACCCTCTTTGTTCACCATCTATTAGGAGTATATTTATACCACCACCTCACCCTAGCCACCAACACAACCCATCCCATCTTCTTCTTCTTCTTCTTCCTCCAATCTATAGTTGACCATGGCCAAACGCTTTCTCCCTTCACTCAACAGGGTCCTCATTGAGAAGATTGTCCAACCTTCCAAAACTTCTGCTGGTATACTCCTCCCTGAGAAAACAAGCAAGGTAATTTTTTCTATTTCAAGAATTAGAAATCAATTGAAATGTTTATTTTTTAAACTAATTTATTTATGGTTTAGAGTTGAATGGTACTCCTTCTATGCCAAAATGATTGGGTAGAACTCCATTGAAATGTTAATTTTTTTGATGTGTTATTTTGTCAATTTGACGATTCAAGATCAAGCTAGAGTACATTTCTGGGATGATGGTAGTAGTTGATTATGGATTCTTGATATATTGTTGAATTTGCTTAAAGTTTGTTAATTTCGAGCATTAAAAATCGAGACTATATTTTTTGGGATGTCGGTAAGGTGTTTGATGGATTCTTGATGTGTTATTACTGTTAAGCTTGATGAATTTGGATGTGGTTTCAGTTGAACTCAGGTAAAGTAATCGCAGTTGGTCCAGGGGTGCCTGACAAGGCTGGTAACTTGATTCCAACGGCTGTAAAGGAAGGGGACACTGTTCTGTTGCCCGAGTATGGCGGCACCCAGATCAAATTGGAAGATAAAGAGTAAGTTATTGTTCTTCACCACTCATTTTGACAACGTACTCCCTTCGTCCCTAAAATATCGTTCAGTTTTGAAAATCATTTTGAAAATCTTTGTCTTTGTGCAACATAGATTGTAATGCATTTGGTTTCTTGTTGTGCTGCAGGTATCATCTGTTCAGGGATGAGGATATTTTGGGGACTCTTCATGAAAATTGATTTGAACAATTGAGACTAGTTTTAGAGTATTTGAGCATAAGAATTTATGAGTTTCTCAAGTTGTGTACTCTAATGCCATTGGTTATTGATTAGCAAATGTTGGAGATTTGTACTGTTGTATTGACAATTTGACAAGATGAATAATGATTAGCTTGGTTCATATTTTGGGATATCTCTGGTTCTTCTCTAATGTTATTAAAAGTTTCAGAGTTGGGTAGCTAAATCACACCATTTAGTTCATGAAGGCAACAGCCATTGCCAAGACTTCTATATTAGATTACATACAATTCTTCGAAGCTCCCGCCTTAAGCGGGGTAGAAGGTCGGATAATATTTGTCCTTACTCTTATTCTGGGTAAGAGGAAGGCTGTTTCCGAAGACTACGAACACTTCTATTTACTAGTTTGAACTAGCTAGCCTATCTTCATAACTCCATTTCATACAAATGTGCAATGTTATCAACTATATCCATACTCCAGAATTTTCTCCTTGCCAATATTTGATCACCAGAAAAGCTGGAGGACTGCTATAGGAGGTTTTTTCGGCGAATTAATCATGATGGTGCATGATTTGATGAGTCGAGGAGTTTGTTGCAAGTGCCAACTCCAATTGCAGCTGCAAGATGCCAACCAGCATGAATGAATGGGGTTTCTTTGAAGACATCATCAGCCAAGAAAAGGGCACCACCCAACAAGGATGACATTTTGTGCATGTTATGTGCCATCCTTAGATCTGGATTTTCCACTGCTTTCTTAGCAAATGCTACCTGTTAAACAAAACATACTTTCATTGCCAGAGAGATACAACACAGCTTCAATGATGCTGAAGAACATTCGATAATGAGTGCAACGACAAGGAAGTACTTGCGAATCCATAATTTGAGGATGAGGATGTATACCTCCATCATTCCTGTATGTACAACTGATACCATGAGGGGTTGGATTGGTAGGCAGAGGGCAGAGGCAGCCATCAATAACTTCGGGTTCTCGCTTCTAATTGCCCTTGACAAACACTGCAACCAAATACGTATGATAAAGTATAGATTGTTGAGTAACAGGAACTTCAATATTATCAACTATACAGACCAAGACAGTCACAACATCTCAGAATCAGTTTTTAAGGTAACATGGTAAGCTCATTATTTGCTCATATAAATAAAACCAATTGACTGCATACCACTGTAGTTGTTGCAATCATTGTATAGTCAGCCCACCTCAGATACTTCCTGAGCTTGCCTCTTGAGGAATGATACAGACTTGAGGCAATTCCAACGCCGATTAAAGAATTTGCATAAATTTTACAATTTAGATTTTTCCTGCAGCATTACAACAAACACAAATAAGTAACAGCCACAGGTTGGAACGTTCCATGGCCAGATGACACTTCAGGCTCATGTCTAACCTTGGGGCATTAAGTCCAAGTACAATAAACGGAAGTGAGGTTAACACATTAACGACGGTTTCTGCCACATGCTTATCACCTAGCAATGCGAAGGTTAAAATTGTTGCCATATATATAAGAGCATTGATATCAAGGGAACTGAGTTGTTCACAATCAACAGAATACCGTTAACACAGCAACGTATGGGTTTCAGACAAGCCGGTCTTTGCTCCCATGCTCTCCTGCAAAAAGTGAAACCAGTATTGATCATTATTATCATTATGGTGCTATCTATGTAATAACAGTATGGAAAAAATGTTGTAAACAATATTTGCTCACTGCAAAACTAGTCGTTGGCGTGCACGATCAGCTTCAGTTTTACAACTAGGACCATGGATACCCTCTTGTTCCTTAAGTTCTTTGAAGGTAAAGAGGGAGTTATTAGGCACAAGATGCACTCCATGAAGTCCCTCTAAAGTTGTGCGAGTCTTCGACACATTTTGGGGACACATAGTGGAGCTTGTATATTAAATCCTACATAGCGTACCGAGACTTTAAGTTAATCGTAAAACAAGCATGGCAAACAATATAATGTTGTGCTGATTCTCTCTTATATCATGCAATGATATGTAATCATTTAAGCTTGTAATTGAACTATGATGTGTTACTCAAACAAATAAGCAATCTTTCTGGGCAAAAATTTAGTCATATAACTTCGATTTGTATCAAACAATTCATACTATTATTATATGCTACAATTACATATACAAAATACTCGCATGCTAAAATCTTGACAACTAAAAACAGTTTATATTAAGAGCCGTTATATATTGTAGGAGTTATATTTGTGTGTTAACACACAAGAATTGGCTCGTAGTTATCTATATGAATTCAATTGCAGACTGTCGGAAAGAAGCTTAATATTGCAATAATAGGTTGTTCATCATTTGAAAATAGACGATTAATATCTAAAACTCAGTTGATGATTATTCTTGATTTATTATCCCCATTATATATATCGAACACTAAATCATATACTTCATAATTTTTCCATCAACTTATTATCAAACTCTTCCAAAAGGCAAAGGAGAAGCCAATAAACATGCATGCAATATCGAGAGATCATACATATTATATGGAGAGCTGAGTTCGGCCAAATAAAGAGGGGGAAACTAATACAACTCAAGAAAACAATTCTAACAATATTATTTTAATAATAAATGAGCTTAGAAGAACAAACACAAAAGCACTCATCATCGTTTATATTTTATCTTGGACCTATTGAAAAATCTCTATTCGTTCACTTAATATCATCGTTGACTTAGCCATGTGCTAATTCTGAGAGAATATATAAATTCATAATTAATATAAACTAGAAAATAATACTGACCCTTGACGGAAATCACGTACATATCATGTGACCAAATTAATAGGAAAACTGATGATATAATGAGTGAAATGAGACTTTTAAAACATGGATGGACGAATAAGAACATTTAAAACATTATTAGCAAATGAAACTTAAAATAAAACATAGGTGATGATGCTTGCATTTTGTCTTTAATAATTTAATCAGTTAACAAGGCAATCATTTTGGGACACACCTGATAAACTAATAGAACTAATAGATGAATGCTGCAAAACAATGCAGTAGAATGAGAAGAATTTGGATAATAATATAGTGTTTGTGTTAACATATGGGTTAGTTTGTGATGAATCCAAATAAGCAATGGGCAACTGAGTTGAAATACGGATGAAAGAGGGAGAAAAATATAGAATAATGCCATTTAACCAAAGAATCTTCTTCATCAAAATATATTATATACGCATATTCCTCGTGCAATTTTGGCATAATCAAACATATTTGGACTATTCACCAGTTTCTTACAAAATAGTTGGAATAGGAACAGTGGCGGATCTAGAAGTTTCAAAGTGACCGTTCGAAATTGACATAATTTACAAAGTGCCTGTTCAAAACATTTAAATATATTCAAATAAAAATTTAAATGCTAATTTTTACATTAATTTTTTCTTTAAATATATTTAATTTTTCATTTTTGCAAAAAAAGTGCCTGTTCGAGTGAACGGACCTGAACAACAACAGGTCCGCCACTGAATAGGAACCAAATAAACATAGTTCATACTCCCTCCGTCCCTAAAAGATTGGTACATTTTGACTTTTCATGATCAATAAAACACGATTTAGAACATAAATATATCTTATTCTACATGAGGAAAACTTATAAGAAGTTGATATTTCAAAAATATATATTGAGACGAATTTAATAAGATCTCTCATGACTATATTATTTATTATCATTTAGTGAGAATTCTTGATCAAATTTTTTAAAATTTGACCATGAAAAGTTAAAATATACCAATCATTTAGGGACCGAGGGGGTACTTCATTAATATCAATTATATGATTTAAAATTTAGATAATCTGAATAAATTTGTACAATGATTTTGAAAAATTAAAATAAAGAATGATTGTATGTATATATTTAATTTTGACACATTACTATTATTTTACTTTTCAATTTGTATATTATAGAATGACTCATTTAATTTTCTAGGACTGTTTTTATATTAAAAATAACACGTTTTCATTAAAATGACAAATAAATAAACATAAAAGTCGTAACTTTACATAATCTTGTTCATGCATACCAATAATACCATGGGCCATATGCCCATATGGCATTCATGTATCATACAAGTACAACTACCTTCGAGGCCCAATTACAAGTCCACAACAATAACAACATGCCCTTTTGAGCATCTGAGAACTCCCCTAATAAATTAATTTGGAGTGACCCAGGCCATCATACACCTCTAATTGTCCATTATCAAAGTTGGAATCCCTTATTGCAATTTAGTTGATTGTTTTAAAACAAAAAAGAAAAGTTCTAACTTGATTTTGGATAAATAATGGACCAAATTTTTATATAAAATATTTATAATATTATTTTTATTCATGACTACAACTAATAATTTATTATCAAAATTGGAAAAACATTAATGCACCGAAACCATTCTAAAATGTCCAATTGATAGAAAATAAGTATATGGTAAATTTCAAGTTCACTTATTAGACCATCTCCAGTAGGAGATAATTGATCTCCCCAATATTTCATACCACATCATTTTATTCCTTCACCACATCATCAAATATCCTCAATTATCTTTCAAATATTCTCACACTCTACAATAGGAGATATTTCAAAAAGTTATTTCATTTTATCTCTCTTCCACATTATTTTCTCTTCCTTCCACATTATTAACATCTACTCTACTATATATTTATCCCCTCTCTTCCTATTTTATTAATATTAATATAATTTTATAATTCTATATTTTTTTATTATTAATTGTGTTTTATATATAAAAATATTTAAGAGTTGAAGAAAGAATCAAAAAAACTAGAGAAAATAGATAAAAAGAGAGAAAATTACAAAATAAATTATTGTCCAAATCAAACAAACATAGTCTCTATTTATAGATCTTGAAAAATTAAAAATTTTGATTGTAAAAAAAATTAAAAATAAATAAATTTATATATCAAAAATATCATTTAAGAGAGAAAGATAAAACAAATATCTAATTGACCAATAAGGAGTCAACACCTCATGAAGCCCATGTGTCTTACCTCTTCTCTCTCCACCACCTCTTCCCCTCCCTGGCCCACTTTCCCAATAATTCCCAGAATTATTGAATAATTCTTTGAAAAATGGGAAGAAAGATATTCCCCTCAATTATTTCCTATTGGAGCACTTTATCACCTCAAATATCCTCCAAATATCTCCAAATGGAGATGGTCTTACATATACTAGTCGTTTGTACACAGTCCAGCCTGTGGAAACTTATTCTTCTTACTGAATTTCTTTTTTGTATAACTAATTAGATATTGATATAAACTTTATAACACATATATGAAAAATATATATATATATATATATTAAAGATCATATATACAATTTCAAAACAGAATTTGAAGGAACATAAATACATCAGTATTACATACAAAAATAAACAATTTTAAATTACTTGATAAATAGTTAAATGGAAGTTTTTTTTAATATCAACACATGTCACTTCATGATTGGCCATATGAGAACACGGGGCTTCATTTTTTTGTAAATGTAACTTCTAATTCTCCCCTTCCCCAATTATATATAGAGTAGATAACATTATAACTCATAGCTAGTAATAGTAATATAATTATGAGTTGTTAAAACTATGGATGTTGCCATGGTCCTAGAATGGAAGATTTTTAACATATAGACAGCAACTCATTGTGCAACCTTTGCCATATGTTTCAGGCTTATTTTCTTTTGGCCCCCTAAGGTATTGCCACGCTTTCAATTTACCTCCTGAATGATTTATCTTTTTAATTTACCCCCTAAACGATTTATCTTTTCAATTTACCCCCTGAAACGTCAAATTTGTATTAAATTTCGTTTTAAATGAAGGGTGAACTTGGAATAACACACTCATAAATTTTTTTTTGGCACTTTTTAATAATAACAAAACAATAATTTTCAAATTAACCCCTTCTTCTTCCTCACACCCCACCCCCCCCAATTTACACCCCCACCCCTGATCTGCACTCCCCCCCCCCCCCCCCCGCAACCCTGATCTGCACCTCCCCTCCCGATCTGCACCCCCCACCCCTGATCTGCACCTCCCCTCCAGATCTGCCCCCTCCCCCACCCCCAATCTGCACCCCCCCACCCATCTACACCTCCCCTCCCGATCTACAACCCCCCCCGATCTGCACTTCTTCGAACTCGATTGTTAAACATCACACCCTTACATCTGCCCCCCCCCCCCCCGCCAAGTACAAGAATGTCACGAAAATTAAAGCCCAAATGATTTCAACAAAGAGAGAGAGGGGTGTTGTTACGGGTAGGGCTGTGCACGGTTCGGTTCGGTTCGGTTTTGGACAAAAAAAAGAATCGAACCGACTTAATCGGTTCTACGATAAACAGAACCGAAATTAGTTCGGTTCCAAACGGTTCGGTTCCGACCGGTTCGAGGTCGGTTCCGGTTTTGGGCCGGTTCTGAGCCTCATGGTTTGGGCCAAAACTTGAGTCCAGTTTTGCCTTGAAATTTTAGGTTTATTCGTTCCCAAGTAATATTATTATTATTTTTGAACTCAAAAACCCAAATGTGATTAGTATTGTTTTATATTAATTGTGACTCATAATTAAGTTCCAAAAATATATCTACTTTATATAAGTTTAGCGATCTCTTTTTAAAACTAATTTCGAAATTCGTATATGCATTCGACACATGATACCACATTTTAAATTTATATATATATACACATATATTATTAGATTAAAATATATTTACTTATCTATTATTATACCATACTAATAATGAACAACGTTAAATTCTTTATTCAGTTATAATTTACTAAGCTTAATTTTTCTACATAAAATTAGTCATCGGTTCGGTTCGGTTTTTCTCGGTTCTCTCATAAGCTGAACCGCATCGGTTCGGTTCTCTCAAAGATGGAACCGAAATCGGTTCGGTTCCGATCGATTCTAAAGAAATCGGTTATTTTCGGTTCGGTTCCGGTTCGGTTCCGCTCGGTTCCGGTTTTCCTCCACAGCCCTAGTTACGGGGAAGATGAAGGAGGGGGTGGGGGGTTGGGTAGGGGTGGGGTGGGGAAGAAGGAGGGGGATTTTTTAATTATTTATTTATGAAAAATATCTTTTTGAATTTTATTAGTGAACCCGCATCTTTAATTATTACAAATTTTGCCTCAAAATCTAATTATATGTGCAGTTCCGATTTTGCCCTTACCTCAATTCACTTTTTTGGCGAAAAAAAATACTTCAGGGGGCGGAACGAAAAAATAGGGGGTAAATTGGAAAGATAAATCGTTTAGGGGGTAAATTGAAAAGATAAATCATTCAGGGGGTAAATTAAAAGCGTGGCAATACCTTGGGGGGCCAAAAGAAAATAAGCCTATGTTTCATATAAACCCCACCTAATGTTTCCAAATAAAAATATCTAAAATTCTCAATCACCAATAAAAAAACTCGAGATTGTCTCAATTCTCAAATCCTACACTACCCACGTGGAGATTCATCATTGGTCCATGTCTCCCCCTCAAAATCTCCCCAAAAAAGACACCATTTTAAGCCACCGGACATTTGTAGATTCTCAGAAGTCGAAGATATTCACCGTTGACTATAGTCAACCTCCACAAAAAAATGTCTTCTCCACCCATAATCAAGCTTCCTTATCCAATTTCATACAAATCTTCAACATTTTCCCCTTTATTTCTTCATACCAAACAACCTTGTACACTTTATTGGTCTTCCTTTTCTGTTTCTTGTTGTTACTCAAACAAAGGAATCAAGCAAAAGCCAATTGGGGTGAAAAAGGAGGAATCTTTACTGTTTTTAGATAATGGGTCTTCATCACATGATGGTTTGGGCAAACCCCAGAAAGGAAAAGGTATACCTTTGAGTTTGGAGCTGTTATTGGGAAAAAGGGCTTTTTGGAGGAAGATTTTGTCAAAGAAAGTGAGGAGTATCCTTTTGCTCAATGTTATTACAATTGTTTATGGTAAGATTATTTATGAATAACTCATTCTCACATGGACTTATTCCTAGATTTATAGTTACATTATGGTCACTCTTACTATCATCAGTTGGTTTTTTATGTAACCACGCTTATTGGTATGTCAGTCAATACTCTCATGTGTGAACGGGTTATACGAGGTATAAATGTACGAGAATACTCCTGCGGCCTGCAGGAGTGTATTAAGAAGCCTAGTCGCACATTGACAAATATCAACAAATGGATATAGGTTGAAACTCATGGATTATAACCATTTTCAGTATATTGTGAACTTTTTGAGTTTTGGTTTATTGATTGATCAGTGTTTGATTTGAAATCAAATATTTTTGTATATGTTGCATAATATTTGGTGAAAATGAATTAAAAGATAATATTTTAACATCATTTATTATAGAACAAGATTATTTTGATTCAAATCGAAGTTGTGTTTGTCAATTAGGGAAGCAAATTTGTTATTAGCAAACTAGACAATCTTTCTAGGATAGAAGTAGTATTAATGTTTGAAGTTTTGCTTTCTTGATATGTGAGCGTTTGATGTGAAATGGTTAGAGTTTTGAATTTAAGAAGGAAGTCAAGTAGTTTAGATTTTGGGAACTTGGGTGTCATATTGGCTGGCATAGTTCGAAGTCTTAGAATGTAAAAACAACAAATGAATGAATGACATTGCAATGATCCAATGAGGATTGATTTATTAGTTCCCACTACCACATACATCTCTTGAGTAGCACTCATTTTTGGGCTTAGATAATGCTTTAAAACCCCATTTAGCTACTATAGTTTTACAATTCTCTGAACTTGTCAATTACTTAGATTTCCTTTAATTAGTATCTTAAGTTTTATGTAAAATTGATGATTTAATAGTTTGGTGATTAGTTTCCTTTGCTTGTTTGATGCAGCTAGTAATATTCCTGTTGTTAAAGAAGTTGAGACGATTATTGACCCGGGGGCATTCACAGTTGTTCGATTTTCCTTGGCTGCAATTACGTTTCTCCCATTTGTATTGCGTTCACGAGATGATCTCGAGATCCGTAGAGCAGGGATAGAGTTAGGATTCTGGGTTAGCTTAGGTTACATAATGCAAGCACTTGGTCTCCTCACTTCTGATGCCGGGCGAGCATCCTTTCTTACCATGTTCACTGTAAGATGTCCATTCAAACTTTCGACCTTTGACGAGAGTAATTAAATGAGTAGCTTGATATTTTTTGTGTAACATTGCCAGGTACTTGTTGTTCCTTTTCTCGACGGTTTGTTGGGATCCATAATTCCTGCTCGTACCTGGTTTGGCGCTTTCATGTCCATTATTGGGGTAGCAATGCTAGAATCCAGTGGATCACCTCCATGCGTAAGTGTCTTTTCTCATTCGTTTACTTTTAATTGCTTAAGAATTGTGAGGAGAAGAAAGAGGTATGGCTAAAGAGCAGGTTGTTCCACAATTCATTAGCTATCCTTGTTTTTTATTCTTTTTAAACTTTATCCGGCTGATTATAGGTGGGAGATTTGTTGAACTTCTTAAGTGCTGTATTTTTTGGTGTTCACATGCTCCGAACTGAACATATATCAAGAAGGACAGACAAAGAAAGCTTCTTGGCTCTCCTAGGCTATGAGGTTTGTACTATCATATCACCTCCTTTGATTCGCTTTCTTTGTCGGGTACTGGTGAATGACATGTACTTGTGATAGGTTTGTGTCGTTGCTGTCCTCTCTGCTACATGGTATCTTGTTGGAGGCTGGTTTTTTGGCTTCCATGATCTACATGCATCATCCTGGACATGGAATACATTTCAGGATTCAGTTGTTAAGTTTCCATGGGTACCTGCACTCTACACTGGCATATTCTCAACTGGTTTATGCTTATGGGCAGAGGTAATGTTATAGCCTTAAGAGATGGAACTAGGACATTGAATTTTAGCTTTGGTATAATTTTTTTATGTCGTCTCCAATGACTATTATTGCTTAATTCAACTCACAAGATTAGATAAGATATATGAGATACTAGGTTAAAAGTTGTTTTATGATTATTGTGATGCATGATGGAAACTTTTGTGATTGTTTTTGTTTCTGCTCTTTTCCTTTTGTGATCTCTTGCCAACATCCGATTAGTTTTGGCTGGTATCTTCCTTACTATTGTAAACAAGGAGCTTATTAGTGCATGCTCATGCTTACAAGCAGATGGCTGCCATGCGTAATGTTTCAGCTGCGGAAACTGCAATTGTTTATGGAATGGAACCACTTTGGGGAGCAGGATTTGCCTGGTTTCTCCTGGGTGAGAGGTGGGGTCCCACTGGATGGATAGGTGCTGGTCTTATACTAGGTAAAACAGCATCCACACTCTTGCATATTGTGTTACAAACTCAAATTTGATTATAAAAAGCGCACCACACACATATATGACAAAAGTGTAAGGACACTGAAAAAATATTGACAGAGAAAAGACGTGTGTTATATAGGGAACGGGCTCCTAAATGTCGAGAATTTTGATGGCTTATTGCACTTCAAAAACAAACTAGATTTGTCCAACTTCGTTGCACTTCTCATACCAGATATATGCAACCAGTGTCCATCTTGAAATTTTGATATCGCTTCTTATGCAGTGGGGAGTCTAACTGTACAGATACATGGAGCAATTTCAAATTCTGCATCAACAGAAAACAGCCCAAGTGCTCTAAAAGGTGACAAGTTGTTGGTATCAGATAGGCAGGATGGTTTCACCAAGGCTCCGATTGTTGTGAGCTCTAGAGAAGATCCACCTAAATTATTAAAGAAATGAGGCTTTCGTATCCAGCCATCATAATGCTTCACTAGCATAAACGGAACTCTGCACTCGTAGATCGCAAGCAGATAGAAGAAATGTTGTATGTATATAAACTTCGCCTTCAGAAATTTTGTCGATATAGAAGGCCATATACTATAGGCAGCCATGCCATTGTAGGTGCACGGGTGCATATACAGAATCCATCTTTGCTGATCCTTCCTCTACTGAACATACCTGTGCAAATATGCGTATAACCTCAAGAAGTGGAGTTGTCCTGAAGACTGGAGAGTATTCTTTATCTTCCATACATGTATATTACAATTATCTTTCATTTGTATCGCTTTGATTTTTTTAGACAAATAATGACATAAACATGAGTAGGAATTCTTGTGTGAAAATCGCTCCATTTACTTCTGTAGTAAATGTAGCATGTAATTTTCTTGATGCACGAATTTACTTAAGAAGTGAACCAGATATGCGAATGACACAATAGGCTAATGACATCTGACCCAATTTTTCAACTAAAAGGTCTTGGTTCATATTTTGCTGGAGACAATTTATCTTATACTATTTAATTCAACTGTATATTAATTAGGAATATCTATGAATTATTCATGTAATTCATAACAATTTTTTTGATAGTTTCCCACTGATATAACTCATAACAATTTTTTTTGGATAATTAAGCTGGACCTTGTAACCTATGTGGCCCTCTTTGGATAATTGTCCCTGCTGTAGACAATTCCTTGATAATTTCGTTTATCTTTGGATGAAAATTTTAAAAAGTGGGCACTTGATACTATATATCGCCCTCTTACAATCACAATCGAATTCAAGTCAATATTAGACCTCCTAATCACTAGGTCATTCGATGTTTTCGAAGCACTTGATACTTGATACTTGAACAAGAGATTTCTTTAGTAAAAATGTGTATCGAATACTTCTAGACTATTGAATCATCGGTGAATAACTGTTTGTGAAATGTTTATTCTCCTTAATTTGCTTATTACTATATTTTATCGGTAATTATTGGTCAACTAATCGCACTAGCATCTGAAATCGTTCAGTATTAATGAAACAAATCCAGTGATGATACTTTATAATATACGACAACTAGTAGATAAGCGTTGTCGTTGTGAATGAAATCGATATCAGTGTGAATGTGTGATCACATAACAATAATACAAACGTAGTTGTTGAACAATCGCCTGGCCAGGGGGTTTATGGGCCCTAATCATCTAAATTGATTGGTGTCTTTAAATTATTCTATAAAAAATATCGACGATGATGAGGACGGATCAGGTTAGATTTATAAACAAAACTTTATGATGTGAATTGCAATATTTGGTAATGAGCAAACGATATGATTTGCTGCGGCATGCAAATTCTTGTAAACTCTTGTTTTGACAATATAAATTTTAATCAACAAATAATTAATAAATCCAAATTTTGGCATCTCGATGTGGGTGATATTCACCCCATTTTCTTCATTCTATTAGATTATTTACAGCAAGGGAGAATTCAAAAACACAATTATTTCTTAGTACATTAAATTATTTTTTTACTATATTATTAAATATTTTTTCAAATATTTTTCCACTCCACAGTAAGTACTATTTCAGAAAATAATTCATTTTTCTCTTTCCACCATATCACCAATATACACCCCACCATATATATGCATTGATATTTTATTTAATGTGAAATATGTCAAAATGGAGCTCTATTTGAAGTGCTTGAAAAAAATTAACTTAGGAAAAGTTCAATCGAAACAGACTAGTTTAAGCAAAAACGAAAAAAAAATATTTGATACGTGATATGTGTCAAATGTTGTGATCTACTTTTATTATACATTTTCAACTATTCCCAAACAATTGAATTATCGCCATCCGATCATGACTTAACATTATATTTCAATTATATCATTATCAGGACAATATTCTGAGTCCGGATTCGGTGCATCAATAATTCGGTGCACCCGGTGCATCAGGTACCCATTTAAAGGTTTTACGTGGGTACTGTACCCACTTGAAACTTCATCATTGATACTTGTACCCAAATTGTACTATAACAATGGTACAATACCACATATTCATTTTGGATTGATAAATATGTGGTATTGTACCATTGTTATAGTACAATTTGGGTACAAGTACCAATGATGAAGTTTCAAGTGGGTACAGTACCCACGTGAAACCTTTATATGGGTACCTGATGCACCTGATGCATGGAAGTATTGATGCACCCAATCTTTTCACCAATATTCTCCACTTAACTCATAGTATTATATATGGATAGTCTTATGAAGATGATCCAATCTACTTTGGATGACACAGAGAGGTAATGATCTATTCTAAGAGAGTTGTGTATACTCAAATAATTGAAACAATGTTAAATCTAACGAAATCAATTAACTATTTGGTATAATAAAATTAACCAAACACTTGGCCTTTATTTTGGGTAACGTTCTCTCACCGTATAGCAATATCCTTTATTTGGAACCACCCAGCTATCCTGACAACTGAACTGTGAACGTCCACCATACATGCACACTGCATCATCTACTCATTTTATATTATCTTCGTATTTGCATTTATATATAAATATATGCATTATTGTTGCTCACACCAATATTAAATAATGCGGCATTTATAATTGCCCATGTTCATTTAAATTTGTATATGTCCCGTATCACTATAGTCATTTAGGTAATTGGTAGTGAGTTAATAGGAATAATAATTGAGGATCCATTTGGGAAAAATATACTCCCTCCGTCTAGTGCTGTCAAAGGATCGGGTAATTCGTAACCCGCTCGTTACTCGACTCGGAAAACTCGGGTCCGTTACTCATTCGTATCCTTATCGAGCGATACTCGAGTAATTTTTTTTACTCGATACCCAAATCGAAAAACCCGGGTCCACTCGATTACCCGCTCGTTTATTTTTTATATTGTATATTTATATGTAATATATGTTATACTTTAATCATATTGAATTTCAAATGACCAATATAAAATTAGTATGAAAAGAATTCTCAGATTTGCATTTAACAATTAAATATGTTTGAAGAGAACCCCAAAAATAAAATTTTTAAATAGAGTATATATAGACATATGAAAGGGTTTTATTAGGAAATGAGTTCAGTAGAATGAGAGTGTAATAAAAAAATCTTAAGAATTAATTTGATATGACTACTAAGAAAATAATAGGAGAGCTTTGTTATTATTATATTGATCTACAATAATAATTTTTTTTTTTTTTTTTTTTTTTTGATAATTAGCGATGAATTGTGACTACAAAGATATTACAAACATGAATACAGAAATTGCTAACTAATAGAAAGTTAGAGTATAATATGAGACAAATATGTCTCCAACAAGGTTCGAACCCATGACCTCTTACATGAAAGGTTGGGCCGGATGCCACTAGGCTATTGAGCCATCGTCCATTGATCTACAATAATAATTGTACAAGTTATAATAACAAATCTCTTGACATTGGAGACAGTCGGACAGATGAGTGTGGTTAGGTATCGACGAATTGATTACTACATATATACAACTTTAATTTGTAGACACAGTTATGAAGATAGAGACTATCTACTGATTTAACCACATGAATCATGTGTTTTATGCTTTGGAGGTTGAAGATAGAGCAAGAGCCAAGGGTTGGGATGGATTTCAAATTTAATTTCTTACTTCCTCCGTCCAAAAATAGTTTTTTTTTTTTTGTAAATTAGCGATGAGGTGAGATTCGAACCTAGGATCTTCTGGTCACTAGCGAGAGCCTTTTCCACTAGGCTATTCGATTACTCCCGTCCAAAAATAGTTGATGTTTTGACACTATTTTTTTGTCCCAAAATAGTTGACGTTTTAACATTGAAAATTGTACTTTTACATTCTCAATAAACTTTTTGACTACTTTTTTCTATTGAAATTAGCAACCAATCAATGATAAAATTACAAATAATTGTATTTCTATTTTTTTCAATGTACTTTTTGACTAGTTTTAGTTTTTCTTAATCTATGTGCAAATTGTTAGAACGTCGACTTTTTTTAGACGAATGGAGTATTATGGACTATTACTAAAGTTTGGAAAGCTATTACTAGTTATTTTATGATTTATCTAAAAACAACTTAGATTTGATTGATCCCTTAGCTTCTCCTTATGTCATCCATTTAAAGCAAAACTAAAGGTTGATATAATTGTTATCCAGCACCCTTCATGGGTAAAATTAGGATAAAATTACTTTGGTTTCAAGGTCATATACCAAGGCATGAATTTCTTGTTTGAGTTCTTTGTCACAGGAAGTTCCTTACAAAAGATAGGCTACGTGGATAAGGATAAATGTAGACAAGACATGTGTTTTTATGATGTAGATGAGTGCATCAACAACTTATTCTTTGATTGTGTTTTAGGGGGCCCATTTGGAGGAAATTATTGTTGTGCAATAAAGACTACAGACCTCCATAAAAGTGGCAGGAAGAGTTGCAGATTGTTGTGGATTGTTACAGGGGTAATTCTTTCAAAAACAAGTTGAAAAAGCTAAGTTTGTATTGTGCTGCTTATGATATTTGGCGGGAAAGGAATAACAAGATTTTCAATGTTACTAGTAGCAGGAATATTGATCAAATTGTACTTAGTTGTATTTGTACTATAAAAGATAGAGTAAGTAGTTGAAAATTTCTAGAAACAAAAGCAATTGGCTTATATATGCATTGAATGGGATTTTCCGATAGAAATACTTGTATAGGTTGTATTGTTATGGGGTATGCCCCTCAAATTTTTGTAATATGTTTTCAGCAATATAATTTTTTCTTTAAAAAGAAATTGTTCTCCAACATAGGAAGATGGCGTCGATTCTAGAATCTTTTACAAAAAGTTTTCATGCATACTTTCTGGTGAGACTAGGACAATATCGATCTAACTAATACATGTGTAAAAAGAAGATCAGTGAGCAAACGAACAGAAGTAGGACTTCTATTCGTTACCAGAATTAGCCCCGTCAAAAGTGCTTCAATAGTTTGTCCATCCAAGTTCGAAGAAGGAATACAATTAGAATTTGATTGGAGGTCCGAATATCTACTATATAGACTGTCTGAAGATGTGATCAGAAGAACATCCTGATAATCAAGAGTTAGACAATCTATAATCTATTTTAATGTGTTAACTAAATCTGAACAGTTAGACAATCTGTAATCTATTTTAAATTCAAAGTTAACCATATAAATTAACGTGCAAACATAACTCACAATTTTAATTTGTTATGAGGAAAAAGGTACTTAAAAAATAAATAATCGAGGGGCCGGGTAAATTGTCAGTCTTGCACAGTTGAATGGCAAATGATACTAAATATACTGTATTTTGGAAGTACATAATTACTTTGACTCAATATATTTGAGAATTGATATATGACATTATATATATTATACATTATACTCCAGTATATTACTCCCTCCATCCCTAATTGATAGGGACACTTTCCTAAAATAGAAATCCCTTAATTGATTCCTATTTAGTTCAAAAAGGTGGAGGTAAAATTAAGATTGTGAGTTGAATTTGAATTTTCCTAAAATTTTGTGCCAAATGAAATGTCTCCAACAAAAAGGGATGGAGGGAGTATAAATATATAAAATTATATGTCATCTTTTGTGATTTGATATCTATATATGCATGTGATATTTGTCATTATTTTCATTCCCAGTTCCTTCAACAATCTTCTTTATTGAAATATTTGCACAATATCACTTTTCTACATCCTATCATGATTGTTGAAGACTTCAAGGAATTCGAAAATAAATACAATGGTAAGAAAAATTAATAAAGAAATTAAGGAAAGAGATATTGAGGGAAAAATAAGGCATGTGGCTCAGTGGTATCTGGTTGAGTCTCTTTCACCTATTTCGGAAGACCATAGATATGTTAGAGTATATATGTTGACCATATATACTAGGTTAAGAGTTTATGGTTCCACTCTAAAATCAATTGATAATAGAAGGAGTCGTCCAAAATCTTATATATTGACCCGAGAAGACAATAATTTTTAATATGGGATGTACATCTTAACAGATCGATGACTTTTTTTTATATCATCTATTTTTCCAAATACCCTCTATATAAGGGCGAAGAGGGCTGTTGGTTCTTGCAATATAACACTAACACAGTAACACTACTCATTA
>CM016566.1:12461971-12558994 GCA_003412495.2 Echium plantagineum | reverse complement strand
TACAAGTTTAGCAAGAACTCTACTATTTAATCAATATTATTAGGTTGATAGGACTCATTGCTGATGGCTTAATGAATTGGTAATATCTGACATATATATCCAATTAGGAGGCTTAGGACAAGTCTTATTAAGCACATTTTTAGTTGTTAGCCGTAATATAAATTATTAACTAACAGAGAGTTAGAATGAAATATAAGATAATTATTTATAACGAGACTTGAACTCAAAACTTCTTACATTACATGCATGTAGGGTCAAATGCTACCATGCTATTGAGCCATCGACCGCCTTATTACTTAATTTTAAATTCATTATTGCTTGTGTTATACTGTTTCAAACTTTCAAAAACATCTAAGATTTTCATGCGTTACATTCGTTTTTCTTTCCATATAAAGTATACAATCACAACTTTATTAATAATAGACCAAAATTAGAAAAACACAACAATAAAAAAACAATAAAGGATATGGACAAATTAAACTTGGTTGGATTTAGGATAGGTAACGAAAAGGTCATAAACTTTCGTTGCTCTACGTTTTCGTCAAAAGAGTTGGCCAAGTTTCAATACCTTTTGCCATTTCTTTGACTTAAACCCCTCCAAAGACAACCCCCCATCAACCAATTATAATCATTATATCAACCATCAAAATGGTCCCTAAGTGATCCACTACCAATTAATCCATCTTAAATTCTATACCCCCCCCCCACCCCCCCCACCCCACCCCCACCCATAAGCATGCTCTAAGCCCTCTAAAAACTACCACCTACAAACCAAATATAGTCATTACATCAACCATAAAAAAAAAGGTCCCAAAGTGATCCACTAGGAATTAGCAAATATCCATTTTAAATTCCATCACCAACCCTCAGATAAGAACCAAAAAAACATGGGCAATAGTTTAGGAGGAAGAAGAACAACAAAGGTAATGAAGGTGAATGGAGAAACAATGAAATTCAAGAAACCAATGCATGCTGGTGAGATAGTAAAAAACCATCCAGGCCATGTTCTGTTAGATTCTGAAGCAGTCAAACATTTTGGGATAAAAGCAAAACCATTAGAGGCAGAGCAAAAACTGAAACCAAAGAAGCTCTACTTCCTAGTAGAACTACCCAAAGTAGTTACAGATGAAAGGATGCCAAGAAAAGTCCATTCTGGGATCCATATGAGCGCCAAGGATCGACTCGAAAGCTTAATGTTGTCAAGAAGAACAGCCTCAGATCTTACATACATGAAATCATCTAGTCGTAGTATTGTTGTTGATGAGAGTAATGAGATTGATTCAGGGGAAAATGGGTTGACCAGGATCAAAATGAGGCTTCCAAGAGCAGAACTGGAGAAATTGATGATGCAGAGTAATAGTCAAACAGAGGCTGCTGAGAAGATAATGGATCTTTGTATGGAAAACAAGAAAGAGGGTAATAGTGGTAATTTGCATAAACAATCACATTGGAGGAGTGATCAAGGAGTTGACAAAGATGGTAGTAAATTGCGTGAGGTATGTTTTTTATATTTTACTAGATATTGGTCAAACTTATTACAGCATATTTTGCCGTGTTTCAAGAAATTGTTCATGCATCCATGCTCTTTTAGAACTGTTTCATCCAATTTAGGGGAACTCTTTTTTTCCTGTGTGCATAGTGAACTTGATTTAGAATTAATGTTTTATTCGTTTCAAATCGATCGTTCAATTTTTTCAATAAAAATTAATAAACATTAATGTGTTAATTAGTTTATAAAATTTTGGTTAGAATCAAAATTGTAATAGTAAAACAGGGTAACAAAACTAAGTTTTAATATTTTTTCACATATTATTAAAAGTCTATATTAAAGATTAGAGTTTAAAAAAAGTCAATTCATTAAATATATAAATTGAACAATATGAATATGTTCTCACACCAAATAGAAATTTGCAAATAATTTATTTCTGTTGAATTTAGAATTTGTCATATACTACTATAAGTATCATGTTAGCAGATGTGCCACACCAATCATTTAAATGTTCAACCTTATATTGCAAAAATATATTTAGGTGGGATAAATTTTGATAAATGGAAAATAAGAATTTTAATTAAATAGTTCAAGCCCCACTTAATTAAATATTGACGTAGCTCCACCTCCATATAATAAATGACAAAAGTACAATCGTGTAATATAATGAAGTTTATTTTCTAATGATATAACATTAATTATTTAACGATTTAATATATATCTTAAATTTGGTTGTACATATCACATATGAGCAAGAACTGCAATATCACACAACTATTAATCATCCATGATATTTATACTTATGTAAAGATATATATGTCATATGTATGTCGACATTGCATATTTCTTTGCATATAGTTATATACCATCTCATATACATGTGTACATAAATTAATTAATTATATATATGTTCTTTAAGATAAAGGGTTATTACGTTCTAAATTATACTTCGGTTAGTCGAATATTTTCCACTTTATATTGTGCATACATAGTAAAAGGAAATTAGTGGTTGAATTAGAAAAGAACATAATGATATAAATAAGATGAACGGGCTTCGACTTCCATCATTAACAATGATAATTACATTGATTAAGTCCATCAAACAAGTCTTTAATTTCTCCACTAAGTAATAAAGCCAGTTATGTGGTCATCACATTTTCCGATTTTGAAATCATGTATCCCCTAAAGTCGTGGATTCAAATTGTGTAATAATAATAATATTCATTTTCCAAAGCAGTAAATGGACAATCTTTTCTATGATATACCTAGTGGACAAATAATGCCTTCTGACTTTAGCTACAAACATACTAATGATACTATTGTGTTCCAATTAATAACTTGGTAACATTATTTTTATGGAATTAAATTTGCTAGACCAAGCAACCAAGAATATAATAAATTAAAGTAAATTAAAGAGCATAGATTTGATCAAGTCATCAGATTGTGCTTCTCGTTTTTTGCATTTATATTATCATATGGAGAGTCCAACAAAGTGGTTGGGGAAGGGGGAGGGGGGGGGGGATGATAAATTAATATGGCAATTAATGTGCATGTTGTTTAGTTTATTAGGATAGAAATGGCAATTACCCGTACAAATTTAAACTTGTCTAGACATTTACTCCCTAATTAGTTTGTTTATATGTTTAATAATTACCATTCGTTTTATTTTTTTACAGAAGCGTGTTGGATTTTTACCTATCAGTGAAGGAGAAATTCAACTAGCAGTGACCTCCTAGTGTAATTTTCTCTATAACTATGCTTAATTTTAAGTAATCGTATTTTGCTTAGACCAATCATAGAACAGCTCTCCGAATTCCTCAGTGTTATAACACTTTATATTAGTGTATATGTAATTAATTTGCTAAATTTGATTAACTAGCTGAGGTAATTATGTGAGAGAAAAACTAATTGGGTGTATCAATTTATGTTGATTTTCGTTGCTATATAATTTTGTCAATTTTGCTGGATGTTTCCATAATTATGTAACATTGAGATGATGAGTCTTACTATCATATTGGTAAATTGAGAAATGAGAAGTAGCGCAGTTATATATCTGTCTATCTTATATATTTGTTGAAGAGTTCGATTTTTATGTAACAAATGCGATATTCTCTATTACACTTCTATTATTTAATAGGTATTTTTTATGGTTTATATTCCGGATTGGGTTCATTCTTATAGTAATCAAATGAATTGAGTTGTAAACATGCGACTATCTTTTTTGAATTTTCAAGCACCATATCTTGTCCAATCATGTTATATTACGTACTATATCCAGTTCTAAATAATTGTCATTTATTTTTTTAGATGTGAATATTTGGTTCTTCGTAAGTTTACCATCAAAGATTAAAAATTACAAAAATTTATCATCAAAACAAAACCAACCACTTTTTTAATTGGAGGCGGTAGTAAATAACGTTATGAAGATATTATTTGTTAAGGTGATATGGTTGAAGGTTGAAAAAACAATGGGTAAATTGCACAAATATTCTCGATAGTGTCATCAAGTTGCACTTTAGTCCCCAATAATAGCACTGTTGCATTTTAGTCCGCGAAAGTGACCAAAACGTTGCAGATTAGTCCCCACATTTATTATTCTGTTAACTTTTCACACTAATACACGATGAGAGGTTAAATTCTGTCAATATTGAAAAAAGTTAGCACGAAATAACACTCTATTGATGTTAGCACAATATCAAATTTTCCCGAACACCCCCTCATAGACATCATCACTTACCTGCCAACTGTTTTTCACAAAGCACCCCATCCATCTCTCTAGTCGTTTGTCTTCCTATTTGGATAATAGGAAAGCGTAGTAATAAGGAACTTATGTTGATGGGAAAAATATCAATTTCACCCCAAAAAATGTAGTACTATTTTAGTGTGTATAGTGTTCTCCAGCACCCACCAAAAAGATAAGGTAGCATGAGCTAAAACAATGGGACTAGAGACTAGAGGTGTCAAGAGGCCAGATTGGGGCCTCAGTTTTCGGACTTGAATCAACTGACGAACTCAATTTAGAAAAGACAATTGTATACACATTACATTACATACATATATACTTTTGGATTATTTGGAGCCGAATCTCACACTCTCCCCTCAAATTTAAGGTTCAATTTTTATTTTATTTTTAAATGTTGACTTTTCAAATCATCATAATATTAGTTATCTTTAAAATTACCAATGACATTGCTGGTAATGAGTAAAAGGTCTTGGTCATTGTATTTACAAAGAAACGATTAAGTTGAGCGTTAAGACGCTAAAATTAAAATTTCATATTTGATAGTTACATTTTGTTTTTTTAGTTATCATAAATCTTCTATTCAAACTAAAAATATACAGAATTACTTGATATTCTTTTTAAAAATATTTTAGTATAACATATTTATATTTTGAACTTATTATATGACAAATATTGAAAATTAAGAAATTAAGAAAAAAATCAATCACTAGATGACTAGAATCAAAACAGGACAATTCGTTAAGACAACTACAGAGTATTATCGATATGGCACGTGTGGAAGCACTATCTAACAACATCTTCCAAGTAATGCAGAAACGATGGCTAGTGTTGAGTTCACACGGTCACACCCTGCAACAACCACCAAAAAATCAAATCTTATTTGAGTGTAAAATAGTCAATTCAGATATATTAAAGCCTTAAATGTAAATTTAACGTTCTACAATAGTCATATAGGTACCAACACTAGTTAATAATCCCCATGTTTTTTCTTGGTCGTAAGTGTGACGCCTTAAGTACATATTAATGTATGCTAACGTCTTTCAATTTATTTTATATACATACCGATTATTCCTTTTGACTAAAATGCGTATATTATTCAAATCGACTGAGAAAGTGACACATAAAATGTAAAGACGAGTCATCCATTGCTTTGGTGTGCTAATTTTTATTCAAAATTGTAACATGATAAACAGCGTATATATAATGACCTAAGAGAGATGCATACTTAATCAAGTAATAATAATAAAACGAGGTTACTTTGCAATATTATTATATTTAAGTGGACAGTACAGTAAAAGTTGAATGTGTTAATTTATATGCATATGGACGGATTCGGTTTTAATTTAACTTATTGTTAAGAATGACCCAAAGCTAAAATAGTAAGCCATTGAAGCAAATGAAAAAAATTCTTTTTACACACTTAGGAATTTTAAACTCTGCGAATGATATACATGGTTGCAGATATATATATATATATACTCTATAGTTAGCATAAGAACGAATGAACGAAATGGAATAATGCAGTATGCATGAAAGGGGCTTTTTGATACTACTTGTTGATGAGTCACCCAATAATTGGATATTTTGCATCTTATTTTTATTAGTTTATTCAGTCATAATGGACCTTTTAATACGCATTTGATTACACATATTTTAAAAAGTGTCTCACTTGGTCATTACATTCTGCCATAATGAGCGAAATCAAACTTAATATTCACTCATTTTGACAGAATCACCTGGTGAGACAATGTTTGAAATATATACACGTTATTGAAAAATTCTATTCTAGGCTTCTGGCTCGCCAAAACAATAATTATTTTCTTCCTTAATTCAATGCCCTTTAAATCATAGAACCCATATTTTGAACGAACCACATTTATTTGGTGATGGCTAATAAATTAATTCTAGAAAATTAATAAAAGGTCATTATTGTATGTTCGTTGTTTCTAAAATGGCATGCGTTTCAGCAATTTTGACTTCTATCAATTCACCACTTTTCAAAGTCATCCACGAGGCAATAAACATACATATTTTTACTATCAAATCATATCATCATCACATCCACCATTTTATGGCATTATTAAAAATTAAATCCTAACTAATAATCCAACTAGACAAAAAGTATGCACCCTTCTATTCCAATATATAACGCACCATACATATATATATACTCATCTTCATCAAAGAATATTTGCCTCTCCACTTTGCAGTTTACACGCCTACTCTATAAACAACAAAATCAACACAAATAATTCATCGAAAAAAGAAGACGAGGAAGAAGAAGAAGAAGAACGAACACCATAAGAAATAGGCTGGACGTCAGGACGGGACACGAAGTGAGAAGTATAAATGTTTTTAGCAAAAAGAATACCGACAGTTTTTAGGTTTATTTTGATATTTTTGATATTGGTTTCCACAATGGGTTCAAAAGGAAGTTGCTCAAGGCTATTATTAACGAGGAACAATAGAGATTTCAAGAAATTATTTCTAGGACAGCTTCCAAGAGGAATTGTACCTCCCTCTGGACCTTCTCTTTGTCATAATAGTCAAACCACAGTTTATGTAACTACTGATTATGTTATGTGTCCATAGCTAGCTAGTACTTATCTTCTAGAGTATATATACACGACATTCATCAATTCCTTATTTTCTTCTATTTTGTAGGATGGTTTAAATTTTTTGATGATGATTATATATATGAAACAATAATATAATAAAGTAGCTTAGGTCATGATGATTATTATGATCTCTTATGAACATATCAATGTTATTTATGGTGGAATCAAATGATCAAATTAAAGATATATATATATATATAATACTCTCTTTCTATTTCTTATGATAATAATGTGTTTTGTTCTTCGATTTATTATTATTATTATGAAGAATTAAGTTTAATTTGTTGTATATCAATTATCATGACACAAATTTATGAATAAACGCATTGAATGATGAGATGTCATTTTGATTCCATATTAAGTAAATGAGTAATACAAGTATGTGACAGGATTCAATGGTAGATACGAAATGTCGTTACACCTCATCACAAAAAATTTGCAACCTCAATCATGCTTATCAAATTAATTACTTATAATATAATCATTCAATGATCCTTAAGGTTAATTTAGTGATCATAAAAAATTACTTACAATAACAAAATCTTAAAATTGCGTTTTTTTTATATTGTAATTAGCCAATTTTTTAAAGAAAAAGATCGAAAAAATCACTCAAGATATATTTATGTGTGCAAATTTATATACTTTAAAAAAAAAAAAAAGGGTTATCCTTTGATTTTATTAATACGAATAATCCATTACAATCACCAAACATCAGTACAATTCGTAAACTCGTAAATTCAAGGAAAGAGGCGACTAGCATCAAACTAGTGAGAGAAATTCTTCTCTCTGACCACTTCCTTGCTAGCAAGAGGGCTCAAACCCGAGACCTCCGCTAGAGGTGTCAGCATGCTTGCCACTAAAACAAGATGTCTTGACACAAATTTATATAGTTTGACGATACTGCCAGGGGAGGAAGTTGGACAAGAGAAGAGAAGGAAAACATTTAAGGAAAGCATATGGGCTATGTGCTTGGGTAATTATTGACGTATGGGCCTAATGACCACTGCGAGCTCGGAGCTCTCGTCTTCTTGATAGGATAAAAAGCCCAAATTACGCACATATGCTTTTTGTTAAAAAAATGTGATGATATCGAACCGAGCAAGCCATAGTTTCGAACATGCACGAATTGTACTAAAACCTAGCCAAAATTTGGTAGGGTTCGACTCGTTTACAGTCCTAATCTCATCAACCTATTAAATACACATACAACACTCCAATCAATTTTGTATTGGGCCATTGAAATTATAGAATAAGAGCAGTCCATCTGCCGATATATAAATATAATTAAATATGGTATATTTAATAGGCTTTTATTATACTAATCAAACTATATTATCATCATTAATAAATTAAAATACCAGTTAATTGCTAATTTTTTGTTTTTTGATAATTAACAATGAATTATTAATATAATGGTATTACGAATAATGAATACAGAAAATCCTAACTAATAGACAGTTAGAGAAAAATATAAGATAAATTTGTTTTCAACGGGGTTTGAACTCAAAACCTCTTACATGAAAAGTAAAATCAGATGCCATTAGCCTATTGAACTGTCGACAGTTAGTTGCTAATTGATAACTAATAAAAGTTAAAGTTTAGTTTATTTGTTATAATATATTTTATTGTGATTATTTTTTAGGAAGTTAATAAATTATTATAGCATAACTTACTAGTTTCAAGGTGCCCGTCTCACGACGGGCATGTATTTATATGCTAGTAGGACTAAGTTATAGTATTTATGTAGATACTACCTTACAGTAGGTATATAGTTACCTATTTTCATTCAGTTAGTTGAAATACAAAATCAAAAACAAGTTACGCTCTTTTAGAACTTGTCATATGACAATAAAAGTTATTTGTTATACAAAAGGATTTGTTTTTTCTTAACTAAGAGGAGGTCATTTAGACATTCTAGTCAACTTCATTTGGGTTGTTACTCCCAGTATCTGAAGCAGAAGCTTGATCGGTAAAGAACCGATGAAGAAGCAGTCCACAGCTCAAAGTCACCAACAAGATTCAACTACCGATTCCGTGGTGTAATCGACAAAGCAGAATGGCCAGATTGATGGGAACTCTACACAAGGAAAACAGTTTGGACTAACATGATCTAGGAATATTTGATATATACCTATCTTAGAGAGATCAAATATGCAGTTATAAGAGAGTCGCAAAGAGGCGCACGAACCCTGAGAAGAGCTATGGCTAAAGCATATCCAAATCTAAAGATTATATACATCGATATATAGTCATTATTAAGGATTTGGCTTACATATACATGTTGAACATTCTCCCATGGATGTGCAACAGGAATTGCAAATATCGCCTCTGGACCTACACATGAACACAGATCAATCATGGACATCAGAATAAGTAGTAGTTCATATGTAATTATAAATCGCCAGTGCCACTATTCGATATCCTCACAAGGCTAGGGAAACGAAGATGATGGATGAATTCAATGGGATTAATCGCCAGCTGCTAGGTGAGATATCACATCATGAGAAAGTAAGAGAACCTCAATTAAACACTCGTCAGATTCTAAACGTTCTGATAGGTATTTCTTACCTGACTAACCATCTTAAGCAGTCCAGATACCAGCTAAATTTAACTGCATAATTTTTTTAGGACCATGTGCCTAGTTATATATAAATGGACTTGGTAATTAGTACAACTTGCATATAAATGATACTGAACGTTTACAATCATAAGCCGGGAAGGATCTAGGATTTCAGCAGTGGTGGTTCTAACTTTGAAATTTACACTATTTCTTTTACGAGGAATCCTATCCGATATGATAAATATAGACTCAGTACACAGACTGGTACTGGTACTGGATTCAGAGACTCTCCCAGATAATGAATTATTTTCTCTAATAAAGTATGACAAGATCCTTCTCAAAAAGAGTTTTCGAAGTACAGATTAATAACCTTTTATCTAACATGCCCGGATTATCAAGTAAAATGTATATACAACAAGATCTATAAAAATGGATGCAATCACATCAATGCCCCAGTACAATATACTACAAACAAATTCGAGGTAGCTCAACTTCTCAAACCTCGAACAACAATATTTCATCAAGGATTCGTAAGGCTTTTTCTTCTAAGTTAGATGGCTGTTTATCAGAGAATATAGGATCGATTAAAAAATCAAAATTCCAAGATAGCGTTAATAATAATAACACCGCTAACAAAACAACATTAGAAATGGGGGGAGATTATGCATCCTGGCCCCCAAGTATATTCATCATTGTGAGAACATTTTCTGCTCCTGTATAAGCGAATAGTGATGCAAAAAGAACCATATATATGTGTGTATAGACACTCATCTAACAATCTAACAACAATAATGCAAATGACAGAATGAGGCATTGATTAAAAAATAAACTGATCCCCGATACCATACCTGAAGGTCAACTATAGAGAAACCCCCTCTACCATCACGCTATAGCTCCAAATGCATTTGCAAGAAGTCTACTCTCAACATCACATATAGTCAATTTAATTCCAAAACTGAAATTGTCAACATATGAATCTTATATGTAAATGGAAAAACAAATGCGAAAGAACCTTATGAATCTCTGCCGTAACCATAACTAATGCACCAAATTTCATCAGCATCACTGGATTGTAAGGAAGGCAATATATGTGTTAATTCAAATTCAACCCCTAGTACACATGAAAAAAAAATCAATGCCGATAACATTAATAATGAAACATAAAATTCAAATTGCAAAATAAAATAATAATTAAAATTCAAATTTCAAAGACGTTGAGATTGTTATAAAACAACACCAATGTTTCTACTCAATGAATGTTTTTTGAAAATACAATAGCATACAAAATAGCCTATACCACAGTTAACACAAAAAACAGAAAATTAGAACCGAATTACCAATGTATCGTTTGAGTTTTTCATATCATACCCATGATCACATACTTACTTAATTGAATCATTGTGACCCTGAAACCCTCATGCAATTTACTCCTTAAATAATTGAGTTTACCACAAACTACAACTGAATTGCTACAAATGAAAGATTTCGACAGTGGATGTTGGTTACAGGTGTGCAATTTGCCTGTCACTGTGTAAACAAGGTGAAGAAGTGAGGCAGCTACAAGGATGTAAGCACAGATTCCATGCTCCCTGTATAGAAATGTGGCTCGTTTCTCATTCAGATTGTCCACTATGTCGTACCTCAGTGGAAGTGAGTGCGAGTAAGAGGAAGGATGAGAGACCATCGCAACAAGATTCAACAGCTACCTCAGTACAATGACTAAGAAAAGCAGTAGACACGATAAAATATTTACATCTCTCTGAGACACATGAGTGTATCATATATATATATTGTACTTTCAGTTATTAAGGTTCTATATTAACTAAGCTCAAATCCAAATTTATATAAATGAGTAAATTAAGTAAGTTGCTTAATGGTTAATTATCCTATCTTATGTTATCTTCGTCCCTGTAACCATGTATCAATTACTTAGCATTTGAATAACAACCTAAACTGCAACAATTTAGATACCCAAATTGCAAATTTCCATAATTCTAATCGAATTCTTGAAACAAAAAAAATGTGACTTTAACAATTCTGAAATCAACAACATAAACAACCAAAGGCCAAATTGGTCTACAATGGTGAAATCTTTAAAACCAATTACAAAAAACAAGTAATTATATGAAAAACAAGCAAAAATAGATAGGGATAAAAGTATGAACCTGCGGGAGTACACCTGCCTACGATGGGCTTTACTTTTGTGGCTGATCAAACCTCATAAAAAGTGACCAAACCTGGAAGATATCGGCACCATTTCACTTCATATTACAACATAATCAGTGAAATAAAAATATCATTACGTCATCAGCATGGAGCTTTAAATAACATAACATTATGAACAAAAATCTTCTCAAACTGAACAAAGAATTCACATGTTTATTAGTTGATCGCCAAACAGCTAATAGAAATCAACAATTAAAGATTAGCATTTCAACCTCAAAAGTTGAATAATTATTAACTATATCAAGAATTATCAGAATTCATTACCTGCCTCAAGCGAGCAAAAGAATCTACATGTACAAGTTCAACTGATAAAAAATCCAGTTATGCTGAAATAATGGATAGAAAATAATTAAATTAGTTTATAGATATATAATGGTCTAAACGAAATACATTCCTAATTAATTAATTATCCTATATGAAACATCATCTATTAAATCATGTGATTTTTCTATATGCATTGAGTTTTACAAACGTTTAATGCCTGAAATAGGGTCTGATTTAAACCTTGATAAAGAAAAGCAAAAATCAAAATTGGAAATACTAATAATCAAAACTAAAATTGTCCGTGAACTATTGTTTTCAACAATGGATTCTTCGATTGACGCACTAACCTCAAGAACTTCATCATCTTGAAAATATAGTCCGTGAACTATTGTATCGAACAATGGCTTCTTCGATTGACGCACTAACCTCAAGAACTTCATCTTTTTTCCTCTTCGGCTCTGCAACCGCATATTCGTCAAGAGATTCAAAAAAATCTACAAGAAATTGAGCAAAACAAACACAGATGAGAAAAAGTGATGAATATTTTCAAACAAATTCAGTTTTGAACCAGAAAGCCTAGATAATAATCAAACAAAACAGTAACAACCCTAATTAAACATACATACATTAAAAATTGTAATTGAAAAATCATAATAATTGAAATAGAAAACCCTAATATTTAATTTTTGGATTGAAGTATTTGATTGTCGCCGGGAGGGGGGCGGGGGGAGGGGCGGTGGTGGTTTAGATTTGGAGCCTGGAAGCGTATGGGGAAGAATGTAGAGAAAGTGGAGGCAATAATTTGAGGCTAGAATGGGTGTGGAGAAGACTCTAGAAAGAGGGAGACAATATATTTTGGACCACACACGTGTCCCACCAGACTACTGTAGATGTACAAATGATTAATGCATATAGTACAACCTCTCAAAGCAGCGCAATGTGAAGACAACGTGTGTACAACAGCTGAAGCCTACCGTACAAGTAAACAATGCATGAGATGAAATGAAAAACCAAAGCATGAAGGTCGCGCGTGTGCAACACGCGCTAAGGTACAATCGGACACAGCATAAATGTACAATCTGGCAATGCAGCAGGTGTAGGAAGACAATGCGTGGTCCCCACGCGTATTCCCCCTTTTATATACTACCTAGATTAAAAGTGATTAAAAACAAGCCAATTTTTTTTTAAAGTTGATGGATTGATTTGGCTTAGTCTTACACTTTCTAACGATAACGATTTAACAAATTTTTTATTGCTATGAATTGTTTTAAGACGGATGTTCGAAAGACAAGATGGATGATGGATATCTTTCAGATTTTGATCATTTACATTATATGTTAAATTGCTAAAAGTATTTCTGTCGAAATCATTATCGATGATTACGATAAAACAAAAAATCATTAATTAAGTATCTTTTAGATAATTTCATAATTTTATTTTGTCATACTTTGTTCAATTAATAAAAGTTATTTTTATTTCAATTTAATCCACTAATTTTTCTCTTTGCTTTCGCGTATACAAAAACTCGAGTACCATATATCTCACCAACCACGAAAAGAAAAGTTAAAAGAGCAGTTCCTCCAAGTCCAAGTCCAAGCATTCAGCACAGCACGTAGAATCATCACCTACTCCTTTGCTTAGTTATTACCATCGAATCTTCTTAAAAGCTGTGCATGTGACCCTCGATGTTGTGCCATAGGACTTAATCCACCGCCTTTTCTTCATTATTATGTGGAGGGCAAACATGATGAATTTTATATCAGTCGAGCGATATATATTCGAGTGATATATAAACATTTGTAATTGTAAGTAATAAGAATTCACAAAAAAACTACCGACTTAATCACAGAAATAATTTTAGTAAATGGGATTAAGCGTTGCACTTTCATTTCAATAATTGGCAATATTACATTTAATACCCTTTGTTAGTATGTATATGGTTTACAAATAGTCCCTAAATAAATCTTGCAGTTAATAGTTATCGAATTTTAGCATTTTGAAGTGAAAATATAAGTTTTAAAACTTTTGATCATGTTTTAGGATTATTTAAAAATTATAGTTTCACCCCAAAGAAAATTGCATGTACACTATCAGCAAGTGTAACCCTACCACTTATTCGGATGAAAGTACAATTTAAATGGTCATTGCACTTTCATCCGAATGATTACTAGGATGTTTTGGTTCTTTCGAAGATAGTTACATATACCAAAATATTAAGATGTAATTATTGTTGAAATGATCTTAGTAGGAAGATTAACGTTGGACTTTGAACCCTTAAAGTCACATTACAAATAGTCTTTGTAAGTGTATTATATCGAGTGATAAATGGTCGTTAAAATTGGTTTAAATTTTCTTTTTCCGTAATACTTAATAAATGTGTTATATGTACCATTTGTACACACAATACGTATTTTACAAGAATTATTTACATACTGTTACCATTTATTGCAATGAGAGATAATTAAAGTGCAATGCTCACCCATATCACTTGCTAGACCATTTCGTACTTATTTCAAAATATTGACGAACTTTAGTAACTATATGATACTTCGTACGTGTGAATTTAGTTGAAGTTGTATGTATATATTGTAAGTGGAGTAGTAAAATCTATTAATTTTGACAATTCATGTAAATTTTTTAATTGAGGGAGATGAGACTAATTACTATTCTTTGCGTTCTTGTTTAAAATATTTGTTAAGAGTCTATGGAATTCTATTCAAAAAACTAATTGGCAATAGAGAGAGTAGCTCAAGATTTTATATATTGACTCGGGAGAACACCGACTTCCAATGTTGTTCCGACAAATAATACCGGCGAGGATAATTCCGCCGACGATTGGGTTACACGTGCCTCAATAACTCGGGTTTGGTTCATGATACCATGTAAGAGTCTATGTGGTTCAACTTTAAAATCAATTGACAATAGAGGGGGTAGCCCAAGATCTTATATATTGACCCGGGAGGATACGATGTGGGAGGTGTATCTTAACAGTATTATTGACAATAATTTACTCTGTTAAGGATATGAAAAAGATTACTTTTCTATCTCCATTTAGTTAGAATTAATAAGAAGATGAGTTCAAAAGGTAATATTTTGAATATTGGGAAGTCAATAAAAACTTACTATTTTTATAAAAAAAAAAATAGAAAATTCAGTGAAAAAATACATTGAAATAGTAAATACTATTATTAAAACACAAGAAAACTAATCTAACAATAGGTTAAAAAAAGCGGAAGGAGTATAACTTATTCGTACCATAGTATAACGCTTAAGGCCAAAAAAGTCACAAGACACCCTCTTACTTATTTGTATCTTATTAATAGTAATATTTTTTAATTGGTGCTTATTTTTTCACTTATTAATATATTTTAGTTAGTAGCAATTAAATTCATTTAATTACGTGAAACTGTTATTTATTAATTAAAATAATTGAAAATTTTGTTATGTCTATAATTTTTATTAAATACTCCCTCTGTTTTAATATACTTGATTGTTTAATCAAAAAGTGCTTTATTAAGAGGCTAGAAAAATTTATTATTATACCCTACATAATATTCTCAATATAAAAAGTAACCTCTAAAGCAAGGTTAAAAACGATAATATGAGTTCAAAAGTACATTGAATTCCGTAAATAATAAACTATTATGAAAAAGTAATTTTTTGTTAAACAATTAAGTATATGAAAACGGAGAGAATGATTATTAACTAAACTAATGGTGTGTTCGAATCGGGGTGAATCAGAGGGAGGTGAATCTTTTTAAAGTTATCCTAAGGGAAGGGAATTAGTGAGAATCAGGGAGAATATATTTTATTGTTATTTGGATATAATAATTATAAACTAGGAGAATCAGGGAGAATAAGAGAAAATATGATTCTTCTCCATTCTCCTCCGATTTGGAGGGGAGAAAATTTGAAGAGAATTAGTGGTAATCGGGGTAGATTAATGGTAACTAATTCTTCTACCTAAAAACCAATTTTAGTTTCCAAACACAAAAAATAATTGAATTCGTCTTGATTCCCCCTGATTCACCCCAATCCAAACACACCACAAATATAAATAACTAAAACGCATTATGGATAGATATCGATTGTGCACCGTAACTCGTGCAAAATAACAAGTTATTGAAACTGAAAGGAGAGTGTTACGTTGTTAGTACTTTTAATCTGTTGTACATGCAGAGAATCTAAAATAAACCCCTTGGGAGATAGAAAAGGTTATAATGTTATTGGTATGTAGTAGGTGATGAAGAAGCAAGGTTAGTTTTGGTGTTTAAGACTGTGCAACTACTACCTCAAACTACAAACCTCAAACCTCACCAACCACGTATAAACCATAACTCTCACCAACCCCTAATCTTAGCAATTGCTCGACCCACTACTATTTTGTTTGTCTCTGCACAATTTTTCTAGAAACTTTCCAAATTGCCCAATGCGACTAATTTCTCCACATACTATATGATGGTGAGCAATTCATATTTATTACTCAACTGTTTCATACATAAAAATCATCTTAAAAAAATTGAAATCAACAATTAAAAACAATATAAAAGTACGAGCTATTAAATACTAAGCACAATAATGTGGCTAATAAATTAATTATTTGACCGTTGTAGTGAGACATTGAGAATCAAAGCCACCATAAGTCATTTTCCACAATTACTCAAATAATAATACTCCATCCATGCCATCCTACACATAAAAAAATTACTCAAAAGTTAACATTAATAGAGTTAATCGAGTAACCTAGTGGAAATACTCTTGCTTGTGAGTTTCGAACCGAGGACCTTCTGGTCACTAGCAAGAGCTTTTCCTACTAGGCTATTCGATCAACTCAACAATTCAATAGAGTTAGTTTGTTTTTTTGCTTATTTTTCTTATTGTAATTACTATTAAGAATTAATTTATAAGTATTAATTAGTTAACGAATAAACTAATCATATGAATAATATCAATGTTTAACCCAACACAAAAAATTATTTAAAACAAATTAGAAATAATTAACAACAAACTAAGTCATATATGTTAATTTTGATCTTCATAAAATTTATTATATTGCCAAATAAGACTAGAAAACAACTAAACCATAACACTTGACAATGATGTTTTGAGAGGTATATATGTATATATATAATATATATATAAAATTTCTTACTATAGACTTTACTTATGGTGGTTTTGGTAGATGCAAGTAGCTCCAAGTAAATGGAGAGAATCTCACATTTATATGCACCTACCATAAAGTAATAATAGCTACTTCTTCTTATTTGACCATTTGCTTGGTCTGTTTTCTCCAATATAAACCTATATATATCACTAAGTGGAAGACTAATTAATACCAATTCATAAAGGAGACCCAAAAGGACATTCAACCATTGTAGAGTTTCTTGTTGCCTTTGGAAATCAAGAAATCTAATCTTCATGAACAACACACAAAGATGATGAGGTATTACTTTACTATTCTACCATAACGATTTATTTCTCATGTTGCGTGTAATTATTATTGGTATTTTCTTTCTATATTACTCCGTATTATTGTATATTAGTTACCTTTCACTTTGGAAAATTTGTTGGATATATATGATTTATTTGCATTAGCAAGTAGTGATAGAGGTAATTGTAAATTTAGTCTCAGATTACTGTAATGAGCAAAAAACTGCATTTTCCGAACGTATTCGAATGGCGCAACAATAACCTCAATATCTTAGATTTTCCAATTTAATATGAAAAAACAAGGTACATTATATTATTGATACTCTTGATCAATTCTAAACGATTGATATAAATTCTATGTTCTCTATGAAGCTGATGCATCACTACCGCCTGCTTTGCTTGCATACGATTTCGAATTCATGTAACCTGAAATATAAAATACTTTCATTAAATGATCGAGCACCTGAAACCTATAAGAATCCTCCAACAAAAATTATTAAAAATATTTTTAATTTAATAATTGCTCTAGTCAAATACTATTAAATTGTTAAATTATAATTTATTAAAAACAAATACATAAAGTCATTCTCACAAAGCTGTAAGATCTAATAAGATTTGCACGATTTGTTAGACTACCCAGCTTAATTTTATTTAAAGAAAGTAGTCCTCATTCATACACTTCCATGCGATACTATTTAAAATTTTAAATGAACAAACATTACTTAATAGTCCGTATATATCTATCGAGTAACGCTCTATCACGTACAAAATGTTACTCCTTATAAAGTATCAGTATATCGTACAAATATATTTTGTGTATTAGAACTACCACATTTAAATGATAAATTATAAATTAAATTAAATTGAGGGGGACAGCTGCATCCCTGGTCCCTTAGAAATTCGTTTAATCAAAATTTTAAACACTCTCCAATTTGAAATGAACGACGCTTTCTCATATTGAGGTGGAGCTTTGAAGATCATTAATTATAATAATTCATCATTTTAATAAATAAATAAAATTTATATTAAATTCGTCTTTCAATGGTTTCATAAAACTATATTCTTATATGGAGTAACTTTTTTACAATTTAAAAAATAATAGTGGATGGTTAACACTCTATTTCAATATACGAAAATATTAATCATTTTGATTTGAAAGTGATACAAGTTAAACTTATGACGGTTTAGATGTTACGATATACGGAATATTATATTATACTCCCTCCGTTCCAATTTAATTGACGTTTTGGGAATTTGTGTCAAACTTTGACTACAAATTACTTTATATTCATTAGTCCAAAAAATATAAAATTGATATAATTGAATTCGTTTTTCAAAATACTTTCATAATATTATTTTTTTGTAATTTTATATAATGTAAATATAAAGTAATTGATGATTGAAGTTGTGTTTCGAAAAGCGTGAAGTCAAGTATTTTGGAACGGAGGGAGTATCATTTTTCTAGTATGTGTAATGGGCACATATGTTAAGATGGAAACAAAATGTAACATAGGTAAGCATATAATGGAACATATTTTAATATTCAAATCTTTAATCAAATACTCTTCTTTATTAGCACCTTAACTTGGTAGAAAAATCATATTTATATATTGGCCAAATACATAAAGTAAATTGTCAAAATGGTCCTAGAAAGTGGGTCGAACGTGTCATTTGGTCCTCGAAAGTTTAAAAGTTGGTAATTAGTCCTCGAAATTGGACAAAAGTTGCTATTGGTCCAAAAACTAACGGAGCTATTAAATTTAACGGGGATTTTATCCCCAAAATAGAAGTCAATTGATCAATTACCTTTAAGTTTAACACATCCATCAATTTTTTGACCAAGTTGCACCTATTGTCCAATTTTGGGGACTCAGTTACAGCTTTTTAACTTTGGAGGACCAAATGACAACTTTAACCCATTTTTTGAGACTATATCAGCAAATTTCCTGCAAATAAGTACTCCTTAAATTTTTTTTTAAAAAAATCCAAGTAAAATTAAATACAAAATAATAAAGAGATGATATGTTATTATAAAAATTTTAATTATGTAACTTTTTTCAAATTGATCAATGTTTAAATTATATTTTAATATATTTAATTATCACCATGATAAATGATAGATTAATCAAATTGATCAATATTTTAATTGATTCATAACTTTTGATTAATCTATCATTTATCATGGTGATAATTAAATACTATATTAAAATATAAGTACTTCTTGATTTAATTTCAACAAGATAGTGTAGACCAAATATAAAATTATAGAGCTCAACAATTAAAAATCTACCTATTAAAATTCTAAATCGAATTTTCCGTTTAGAAATAGAGAATAAGTAATGTATACTCCCACAAGAAATATATAGCCAAAAAGAAAATCTAAAGTATTGATTTATTCTGTACTCTTTTTTTTTTTTTTTTTATAAATTAGCAATGAGATGAGTATCGACCCAAAGCCTTCTAATCATAGCAAAAATCTTTTCCACTAGGCTATGTGATTTACTCATTTATTATGTACTCTTAACTCTTAAGTGATTCTTTCTTGGTCAAGTTTCAGAAATTTTACATCCAAGATCTATCGATTTTCGAAAACTATAAAAATGAATTAAATTATCTGCAGATTTTAAAATAAAACGTAACATCTATTCACCTAATGACCCCATGTGATCCATATATGATTATTGAGATGTCAATTTCTTATTGGCGATTTTCACCAAATAGATTGGAGGTAACATATTCCTAACTTTCTATATAACGTGTCTCTCTATACCAAAAAGTCCTCTCTCGTGCCGAAAATGTTATCTAGAGACGAATGCACAAAAGTTCACGGTTAAATTCCTAAATGGAGCTATGTAGTTATTCATACATTTATTTATTTTACATATATAAATATATATATATGTGAAATAATGTAAGTTGCATATGTTACTATGCAACAATGTATGTACTAAATACATTGTTTATTTGCACAATATTCATGTATGTACAACTTCGCGAACTAATTTACAACATACAAATTTTGTTGATTGATTACGTCTCGAATTTTGTCATATATATTCTGAATATTAATTGTCAATTACTTTAGAATTATTACAATTCCTATTACTACAGGAAAGATTGAGATATTTTTAACTTTTTAGCTAATCATCCATATAAAATAGTGATGTGACTTGAATACCCATTCCTCATATGTCCGAAAGATTGAAGTACTTTTAGCTAATCATCCATATAAAATAATGATGTGATTTGAATGCCAACCAAAGAACAAACTCCACAAATCTTACCTTGTACTAAAAGAAGTCTAGGTTTCTACATTTTCTCCTAATAATAAGTAACAATTTCAATTAACATTAATAGAAACAAAATTTCAAATATTTCACTTTGATCCATGTTTTCCATTCTTTTCTATATATTCATCAAATTTTGGTTATTTTATTTTTATTAACTTATGAGAATTATTTATTCAAGATTGGTTTGCAGTTTAAAGGAGATGAAGAGCAGATTTGATCGATCGGGTGAGTGATTTCCTTGCTATGTTTGTCAAGTGAGCCGTCCTACGCAGTTAAACTTTTGTTTCGTTGTCTGTTCGACCTTGAAATTTTATATTACTAAACCCTAATTTATACTTAATACATACTATTATTAGGCTATATATATAATAGTACAACCCAATATGCTTAACCTTAATTAAGCTAATCATAAATAGAAAGTTTAGATTGTTAAGATGATAAGAGTCTATGAGGTTCCACTTTAAAACCAATTGACAATAGAGGGAGTAGCCCAAGATATTATATATTGACCCGGGAGGACATCGACTTCCGATGTGGGATGTGCATCTTAACACTCCCCTCACGTGTAACCCAATCGTCGGCGAAATTTTTCTCGCCGGTATTAATTGCCGGAACAACATCGGCGGGGTTACATGTGCCTCAATAACTCGGGCTGGCTCTGATACCATGATAAGAGTCTATGAGGTTCCGCTCTAAAACCAATTGGCAATAGAGGGAGTAGCCCAAGATCTTATATATTGACCCTGGAGGACACCGATGTGGGATGTGCATCTTAACACTCCCCCTCACGTGTAACCCAATCATCGGCGAAACTTTCATCGCCAGTATTAACTGCCGGTAACAATTTTTAAGAAAATAGATCGCATAGTGGTATTACGAGAGCAATTTTTATTTACATACTCAGAATAATGATTCACAAACTAATCATCTACCTCTCAAGGTAATATATTTGATGTTAGAATGATAATATAATTGGCATATAATTGTAATGATAAAGTTAAAAATATTATGATTATATATATTAATTGGACGAAGTTGGGAATGAGGTAGAAAATGAACAAGGTCGAACACCTAACGAATATGAGGTATAACATTGTGTGGACTGCTCGCTTGCCAAGCTTTCCATGGAAACCAACACCCTTAGCTTCCATCCTTTCTTGGCTGCAATTGAGATCACTATGCTCCTAGTTTGCTACATATTTACTTCTTCAGGTGCTCTCATCTCATTCCAATTAAATAATTACTATTTTGTGCAAATCTCCTATATGTATATTATTTTCTTGTGATTTGAAGGTGAGAAAAATCTATTTTAGATGTGGTAATTATGACAAAGGTCGCGCCCTCGGATTTCACTTGTTTCAACTCTCACCATTTAGCTCGGATTGGATCTGGTCTCGACTCCATTGGAAGTGTAGGACTTTAACAATGAAAACATAATCAGGACGATCGAGTGTTTTGCTATATTGTAGGCCGCCATACTTTTTCATTTTGTAAATTAGCGAGGAGTATTACAAAGAACGAACACAGGTTTTCCAAAACAGTTAGATCGTGTGTGTTTATTAAGCCATACATATTTAAGGATCAGTTGAGTGAGATTGGAAGCTAAGAAGTATTAATGTAATGGACTTGATCATGAGGGAATCATTGTTTTGGAATTGGACCTGCACAACATGAAGTGTGCGGTGTACCACGATGCCAAAACAAGAGGTGCCCAAAGATTCATATATATTGGATTTCAGCTGTGAAGAGATTATCATTTGTACGTGTTCGATGTAAAGTGTTCATTTATATCAAAGTTGCATAGGTTCAAACAAGTAAAAGAATGGACACCTTGATGCCAACAAGTAACATCAACTTTAATTTTGATATTTCATCGATTCGTATCCATTGCTATGATCAAATGAAAACAGTTTTAACTACATTTTAAACTGTGTTTCTGTGACCATAAAATATCAAATGAAATTTATAAATTACGATGGAATAAGTGTATCATATTCTCTTAATACAATCCTCGTAACAAAATATTTTGAAGAAAAACAGAAAAAAAAAAAAAATCAGTAATAACGAGAAAGCCAGAAGTTTCCATAGAAAATATCTAAGGTTAGAGCCGCAGAAAAAATTCACCAAAAGTATTGTGTCAAAAATATCTAGTCATAGATATCATCATATCAAGACAAGTAAAATTCCGTTAGTGGGTGTCCGTTGCACTTTGGTCCCTGTAAGTGGGACCGATGCGCAAATGGTCCCTGATAGTGTGTACCTGGTGCGGAAATGGTCCCTATTTTAACGGATCCGTTAGTTTTTAACGTTTTTGATATTTTTAAGGTCATTTTGGGGTGATTTCATGATTTTGAAGAGTTTTGGGCATCCTGGGTCGTGTTGTAGCTTGAAACTTCAAAGGCTATAACTTTGCGCTCGGGTGTCCGATTGGGATGAATTTTATACCGATTTCATGTATTTTTTCGAGACGAATCTAATGGCAGACAACCAAAGGTGGTCAGGGTCATTTTTTGCCCTCGAAAACCCTTTTTATGGCTTAAAATGATATTTTTATGATTCACACTACATTTTTTAAATCTTCAAAAGATTTTATGATTCCCATCCAATAATATTGTTTTTTAAGTACTATGATATTACTTTGGAAGCTTACTTTATCACAATTAAGCATACAAAAGGTTGGTAGGATATTATAAGTAAGGTTAAAATAGATATCATTCCACAAAAACTTGTCATAATTGCTTAACTAAAGCAAAAAACAAATCCCTTTCTAGAATAGGATCTAAGAAGTAAGCACCAAAAACCCTTTTATGGCTTAAAATCATATTTTTATGATTTACGCTACTTTTTTTAAAATCTTTAAAAAATTTATGAGTTTCATCCAATAACATTGATTTTTTTACAATAGGATCTAAGAAGTAAGCATCAAAAGAAAAAACATAGTATTTTTAGTTAAAATACTCTAGAAAGGGATGATAAAAAGATAAAAGTAAGCATAGAGACTTCGAAATCACCGTTGCTTAACTAAAGGGACTTGTTTTTGCTTTAGTTAAGCAATTATGACAAGATTTTGTAGAATGGTATCTATTTTAACCTTACTTTTATCCTACCAACTTTTTGTATGCTTAATTGTGATGAAGTAAGCTTCTAAAGTAATATCATAGTACTTAAAAAACAATGTTATTAGATGGGAATCATAAAATCTTTTAAAGATTTAAAAAAATTTGTGGGAATCATAAAAATGTCATTTAAGCCATAAAAAGGGTTATTGAGGGCAAAAAATCACCCAGACCACCTTTTCTTATCTGCCATTGGATTTGTCTCGAAAAAATACATGAAATTGATATAAAATTCATCCCAATCGGACACCCGAGCGCAAAGTTATGGCCGTTTGAAGTTTCAAACTACAAGACGACCCAAAATGCCCAAAACTCTTCAAAATTATGAAATCGCCCCAAAAATGAACTCAAAAATATCAAAAACGTTAAAAACTAACGGATCCGTTAAAAAGGGGACCATTTCCGCACCCGTTACACACTATCAGAGACCATTTGCGCATCGGTCCCACTTACAGGGACCAAAGTGCAACGGACACCCATTTACTGGGACCATTTCAGCAATTACCTCGCTAATTACACGAACAAACTTGTTCAAGAACATTCTTGATCACTGTCCGAACATCCACAATCTCTTTTTGGTCCTTAGATATTTTCCGCCATTTGGTCCCCACTACTTTACACACCGACTTTACATAAAAAAATCACTATATGCTATATATAGCAACCCCCAATATCCTAGTTTTTTATTTAACATTCATGTGTTGCTTTGCATGTGTATTTAACAGATAAAATCTCAATTGTTGGGTATAAAGACTTCTGATTTTTTGTGTTTTTCGTTTTGAGATTTTTGATTGTTCTGTTTATGGAGATGGATGAAGCTTGTGGAGAGTCAGTTTCATATTACAGCATTCTTGGTATTAATCTGGATTCATCAGATGAAGAAATACGTCGAGCTTATAGAAAACTGGCAATGGTGGGTACCCTTTGATCTATAATTTCATTTCATTTCAATTCTTGATTTTTGAATTTGTGTATGTAATTGATTGTTGCATTTTCTTGAAATTGTAAAGAATGTAAATGTATTTGTGATTGATTTTCACGCAGAAATGGCACCCTGATAAATGGGCAAAGTCGCCTATGGTGCTGAATGAAGCTAAGAGGAAATTTCAGCAAATTCAAGAAGCTTATTCAGGTAATGAAATTGATCAAGATTTCAGTTTGTTTGGTCATTACAAAATTATGTTTTGTTCTGTTGATTGAAGTTTGATTGTCAATTTGTTTATGTTTTGAGGAGATACATATTAATGTAAGAAGTGGTTTATTGCAACAGTGTTGTCTGATAGAAGTAAGAGAACAATGTATGATGCAGGATTGTATAATCCTTGTGATGATGAAGAAGAGGTAGAGGTGAGTATACAGAGTGGTCTCTGTTCTTAAGAATTTTCATTATCTTTTCTGAAAATTATATTTTTTAGATGTATTTGGGGGTGATGAGTTTCCATTTTACAGGGATTTGCTGATTTTATGCAAGAAATGGCATCTCTCATGGAGAATGCAAGAAAAGAGGTAATCACTATATCCTATGATCTGTTTTATTATATATAGAGCTCTTATGATTACTTCATTAGGTTCTTATGTATTGTGAAGTAGTAGATAGTATTTGCACTTCACGTATTATCACATGAGTAAAAGGTTGCACACTATCCAATCTCGTTAGTTAGGAGTTTGGACCAGATCTCTGAGAATCTGATCCTTGAGATGTGTTGTAAAAATGAATTGTGATTATCATATGTGATCCTCAAATTTTTCCTGATAGGTTATTGTGACCTTCCCATACAATTTTGTGATCTGAAAGGCGGTTTAAGTGCAAGTCGAGTATATTTTTGCAATTGTACTGGTGATCAATCAGTCTCCTTTGTTGGTGAACAATTATACGATGATGCTTACTAGTTACCGTTTATATATGCAGAAGCAGCATAACAATTACACAATGGAAGACTTGCAGAAGATGTTCCATGAAATGGCTCAGGATTTCGAGTCTTCAGAATGGTACAATTTCCCACAGGAAGAGCAACATAGTTGGGATTCTTGCCAATGGTTTCACAATACTTCATTCTATGATGCTGCTGGAACCTCAAATGCTGCTTCCACAGAATCCTCCATCCACCAGAGAAATTCACCACTCGATTTTTCTTCATTCGAGATGTATGGACAAAACCATTATTGCCGATGAGGAAGTGATCCGACCAAAAAACCCCACGTACCTCAGTGATACCTTCCGAGGCCTCTACCATACGTCATTGGCAACTGCCAGTACAAGAGGACAGTGTGCTCATTTGTTGGTCCCTTTCTTGTATCCTTCCCTAGCTAGGAGTTTCTACTGAAAGATGGTATATATCTTCGTGTAAACCACTCGCTCAGTGGTGCAGTATCTGTTGAGCTCATTGCGTTCTTGTACTAGCAAGTTCTCTTAGATCTAACCATCAAAAAGTTGTTGCAAGAGATGGTTAGTAGGAGAGTTCCTAAAGCTTTTAAGGGATCAACATACGGAGAAGTTAACAAAATGTGCAGAGAGAGCTCTTGTTCATTTTGCAAATCTGTATTTTATCTGCATTATATGGAATCCTTCTGCTGATTATTCTCAACACATACAACATGTATATTTATGTGTGCAGATACATAATAAAGAATTTGATATGTACAACACATTCATACACAACTAATTGCCCATCTTCAAGCCTAGAGGTCTTTGATGCTCTGAAACTGGAGTTTGCTTCGTCCTTTGCCTTTCAAGCATTGAGTGAGGAGATAGTTCAGTCCATTAGCCTCAAGTTGGGTAGAAAATAGTACATGACACAAATCAGCTGACAAGGGTAATTATCGTACTCGATAAGATACATTCCTACGGCACATCACTCATATATAACTGTATACACACAGGTGATGTATAAGTTAGTCGCTAATTCTCATTATCCTCGGTGTTTGGCCAAAAAATACTTCGTCGCTACTATGGTAGGAGCTGTTCTGCAAGACCAAGTGCCATAAGGGAGACGAACATCTCAACTAAGAAAGTAGTGTATGGTTTCCTGGAGTGTATAGAACCGAGTCCTTCTCACATTCCAGCTAAAACAGAAATTTTTTGTATATAACTGGAAAAATTTAGTCATTGATATCAGTTCTTTAATCACACATACTAAAACATGTCAGTTAAAAAAGAAATTAGAGTCAGCTAATTTAAGTTGGCCGAATTCTCAATTATTGTGATTAAAGAGGCATATCATGTTATTCTTCTCCATATAAAAAAAGTTGAACCGTAATCTTAACGGTCCCGTCGCCCCTCGACAGGCAAAATCATGTTATAGCATACAAAATCATATTGTTAGGCAACAAAGTTAAATCACAATCCTTTGGGCTTCTAAATGTGTTAAAGCACCCAACTCCTTCCAAAAAATTCTGCTATAGCATACATAAAAAGCATCATATATTTAATACTTCACTCTTAAGACTACATTTTTACAATTTTGGTGTGCCAAATTTGATCGGCAATTATTTAGAGTAGCTTTAAATTCTTTATTACTCAAACTATTGGTAGGCATGTTATTGAAAAAGATTAAAAAGGGTTGACACCTAATGTCACACTTCCAATTTGACTCCTCTACTCTAAATGTCCTCCAATTATATTATTTAACCATCAACCACTACCCATTTTGCATCTTTCAAGCATCTATACAGAGCATAACAAACTTATCTTTCTTTCCATTTTTCATCACTTTCTCCATCAACTTTCTTCATCTTTGTGACCACACCTATACCCATCATACATAAATCACTCATAAAAACAAAGAAATAAATTCATAATTTATACCCTTTTCAATTCCAAGACCAAAACATGATGAAACTTGTTATGTTTCTTGTTGTATTGGCTATTACAGAGCCAATTTATTGTCTGAATTCAAGAAAGCTGGAGGATGAAACAACCCCTGGTTTTGAAAACAAGTGTGGAGGGTGTCCATGTAATAATCCTTGTGTTCAATCTCCACCTCCCCCACCACCACCAACGCCATCCCCTCCACCACCCGCCCCGAAGCCGCCCAGCAACAACTGCCCTCCTCCACCTAGTGGTGGATCAAACAACAAGCCTAGTGCTCCAACACCACCATCACAGTATATTTACATAACTGGTCCTCCAGGGAATTTGTACCCTGTTGATCATAATTATTCCAAGGCAGCTGAAAAAGGATTTACTGTTGGATTACCAATCTTGATCGGTAGCTTATTGTTGATTTTCCAAGGTTTGAGATGAAATATATATATATATATATAAATATATATATATTATGTGACTTTTATTGGACTAATAACATGGGAGGAAGCTGATGAGATGCAGAGTCAAGAATATTTGATCATATTAGTCAACTTTGATTGCTCTAGTTTGTTAATTTTATTATGCATGTTAATGTTGATTAGAGTTGTTGATTATTGTATAAGATACACTTTGAGTATAATTGTAAACTTTTATTTTTCACCACCTTCTTTGAATAATCAATAATACTATTCAATTCAGTGAATTTGTTAGAATAAATGCTTAAAATTCTAATTTGAGTGGGATTTAACTGGTTGTATTAGTAGTATATGTTCATTTGCTTGTCTAATTTTTAAATTAAGTCGTAATTATTTTTTAATTTTGAAGATTAATATGCAACTTTTCAACTTTTGAGAATCAAATGACGTAATATCTGAAACCATATTGATAATTTAGTAATCTTTGATATAATATAATATGTAATGGGAAATTGATGAAATATTGCAAACAAAGTGTTGAAAAATAATCCTGATGAATCTTTATGTGATGGGAAATTGGGACTTTATTATATGATCGATGCAATGGATAAACATTTAATATCTCCTGTGGAAGCTTAGGTTAGTTTTATATATTGGTCCACATATGATGCCACCTTTCACCAGCTCGTATTTACACTTAATTAAACTCGAAAAATAAATCGATCACACATAAAATATATCAAGTTGTAAATAGGTTAACATCATTATGCAAGTATTTTGTTAGAATTGATATTGATTTGAAATTAAAATTTCTAAATTCTAAACGAACTGATTGATTTATGATAGCATTTTAGTCCAGAAAGTCACTCCTCCAAATGGACGCATGTATCCTCACTCTACTTTATTAGTATTATTATTTCAGCATGAAAAGGTTTACCTTTAAGATAAGTATTAATTTATTCTAAATGATTTTTTCAAGTATTATATTGTTAAGTCATGACTCATGAGTGTGTTAGATTGTTATGATAATTAGATACCAAAGAAAATAGTGGTCGAGAGTTCAAACCACGCTCATTAGCTTTTTGTTAAGTATAGTTAAGGTTGAGTTAAGGTTGATGTTGAATAGTAAAGATTAACAAAATTATATAATCTACATTGATATTATATAATTTTAATGAATATTACTATATTCTAATACAAGGTATAACATATATTCTAATAAACTACTCTATTTTCTTTTCTTAGTTGTCATTTTTTTGTGCTTTTAAGTTGTCTTTCTAACATAATTAATTATAATTTTATATTTTCAATGTATTTTTTACTTACTTTTTCTATTGAAATTATTAACTATCCAATGAACAACTGTCATTTTACTTTTTCATTACTTTTATTTTTTCTTTAATCTATATGCAAATAACTAAAAAACTTTATATTCCTATATACAACTTGTTAAACAATTTATAACAAAAAGTTTCTTAATTACATTTGTTATACAACAACACATCCGAATATTAATTTAAAGTAGAAATACAAATTCACAATTAAAAAAATGATTGCAAAGAATTGAGGAAAGTGCGTGAGAAGGTTCGATACTCTTTATACGTTGGATATAGATGTCAGAGTTTGTAGGGAAGTTGAAAACGATGAGATCTACATGATGAGTTTGATGATGAATAATTGAAATAATTATAATTGAAGCTTCATGAAACTAACTTATATACGTGTCAACCTAACCATGTGATCACTTGGCCTTGAATGACATACTTGCTCATCCTTTTAGGTTACTTGCCCCTCTTCGTCTCTTCTTTAATTGGGGGATATTTCAAATAATTATGGTCTCTTCATCATCATTCATCATACGTCTTATAAATACAAAAGTTTACTGTTTCATGTTTAATAGTGTTGGTAGATAAGAGTTAATCGAATAGTCTAGTGGAAAAGACTCTTGCTAGTGAACAAAGAGATTCTGGGTTCGAAACTCACCTTATCGCTAAATTACAGGGAAAAAAAAATAGTGTTGGTACTTGGTAGAAAAAATTATGCTTCTTTTTTCGTCTCAATAGATTTATGTTTTCATATTCGGAACACTATCGATCACTCTTATTTGCGAGAACTTCGTGTTCAATCACCATTATTCAATTCTTGTTGTTTTCGATCCCTCACATACAATATTTTGTACCAAACGAGTCACTCGAGTGATATTTTGACCGAAATAGTTTTTTTTTTTTAAATTTCAAGTTCTCTTACTCTGAAGCAGGTGCTTCAATCTCTGACTTCTCTACTTCAATCTCTGACCTCTATTTTGTCGGAGAGACTGATCATATAATATCCTACTCAAAGTGTGTGATGTGACATGTTTGATATGATTTAATTGATAATACTGATACTATCAAGATGCATCTTCTTTTTGGTAGTCCAACTCATAAGAATTCCGAGGTTAGAATGAGTGACTCAGAAGTGTCCTGGTGAGCACGTGAGTGAAGACAAAAACGTGCTAGAAAGACTTGCGGTGGTTTATGAGCCAATCCATCAAATCAAATAATATTCCGACCCGATTTCTAGAGTTGGGCGTTACATATCGTTTATCATAAGATTGTTTCAATTGTTTCTAAAGCGACTAAAGATCAACTTAAAGAAGAAAGGGACGTATATTGCACTTTGGCGCAAAGCTTATTACATCAAATCCAAATGGCTTAGTAGTTTCACCAAGTCATACTTTCAAACTTTTGTAAAGATATGTAATCAAATATGACAAAATGAAACATGTAAGATTAAAGTTCAAAATGTGATGTAGTGCCGAACATATGTGATCAAACGTATTACAAAAATAAATTGGATAACTATTTCTCATAATAAATTGTCAGTGTCTAGTTCTAACGTCGTGGCACTCATTAGCAGACAATACATTAATAATTGTTAGAACTGGTTATCATAATGCTTCATTATTATCGCACTTTGAGTAATTTTCTATCAACTTCTAAAATTTTCCTTTGAGTGTTCAGAAATTATGTTTGAACTTTGGATCACACGTCAATAAAAGTCAACAATTAGATGCCTCAAATCCAGATCAAATAGTAGCAAGTGCACTATTATCAAATGTTGACATGGTTTGATGAGTAATATACACACTAGCTAAGAATACCGTATAATCAGCGCAAAAAGCACAGTAGATCAAGGGTGCTCAAGTGGAGTCAGGAAATTAACTATACATCTGATGAGTCTGATCTGATGTTCGAACCCCAAAATAGTTGTCGAATTTCCCAAGCGCATCAACATCACATACTTACACTAGCTAGTCACCTCAAACAACATAATTCACAATGATTTTCGATAACCAAGCTTGAAAAGGACTATCATGGTATAGTCGTATAGAGCCATTACCTCGCCTGATCAATGCTTAATTAATTAGTCACCTAGTACGCTAAGGGGCTGCCTCATGCTAAGCTCGGCTCTGAGTGCAGGGAATTTTTGCAAATCATGTGAGCTTCCCAAAATTTTCTGCATGAATATAGCATTAGTAGATATGAGTACAAGAATCTATTATTAGAAGTGAAGGACAATGAACAAATGTATACTGACAAGGAAGAGTTGTCCATTTAGAGAACAAGCATGGCTTTTAAGAGTATATATGGAGACAGTATGATAATATGTAAGGTCATTAATATCATAATAAGGCATTACAGAAACCATGATAGTGAGGACCACTTCAAACGATAAAACAAACACAGACAAACACTTTAATTATGCGTGGACAGTCCTTGACTCCTTATGTAGGGATATGACCACGGGATGTACACGTTACTTATGCGTGGAAAGACCCCTTATGATGGGTGCATTATGTATTGGGTAATTTAATATTTACTGTTCTAGCGACAACATTATCATGACCAGCAGAATACCCCAAATGGGCATATATAATGTAACATCAGAAGTACATTCATACCAGAGTTGCTATATGTGCATCTTGTATGATACTTCCATCAATTTCCAGCCTAGCAATTGGAAATTCAGGAATATGCCCAGATTGCTTTTTACCAAGCAAATCCCCGGGTCCTCGGAGAATAAGGTCCATATTTGCAAGGTGAAACCCATCAGATGAGTTCTCCAGTACCTTCAATCTGTTTAAACCACTGGATGTAGATGACACTAACAAACACTTGGACTTCCTCTCTCCCCTTCCAACTCGCCCTCTTAGCTGGTGCAGCTGAGCTAACCCAAACCTTTCTGCATTCATGACAACCATCATAGATGCATCAGGGACATCAACACCAATCTCAATTACTTGTGTAGCAAGTAGTATATTTGTTTCTCCAGATCTGAACTGTCTCAATGCATCATCTTTCTCATCGCTCTTCATCTTTCCATGCAACAATCCACAACTATATCCCTGGAATCTGCTAGATATAGTTTCAAAATCAGCAGAAGCAGCTCGAAGTTGAGGCAGTTGCTCCGATAGATCAATAACAGGATACACCAGATATACCTTGCCTCCGGTTCCTAATTCATCTAGCATCATCTGACACAGTTGAAAGGATTTAGAATAATTATATTTATAGAACAATCATACTAGATGGCTAAGAAGCATCTTATTTGCCCTAAGGCTCCAGAATGGTAGTTTTGGCATATCATTTTCTAACCATGTTGAAGAGTTGTTAAGACTCAATCTGCTGCCATAGCTGTGTTAATCATGAAGCTGTTGAAGTATTAATGAGAAATCTTATGTTTTGTACTTCCGAATGCCTTACATATCAGTTTGTTTCTATTGATGGGGTTAAGCTAAATGCAATGTTTGCCTTCAAAAATGTATTCCGATATTAACTAGAACCACAATGTGTACTCTCTAGTTTTCCTATCTAATACAGCAGAAAAGTCTGATGATTCTCCATGAGCTAATACTTACTAGAACAATAAGAACAAAAAGTAGGAGATGAACTGCCAAAATAGTGGCGTTAAACATTGCTTTAGACAATTGATGAGTATATGTAAGTGTGCCATATATTTATTGTAGACCTTGCGAGGGGCAACAGTATCTGATCAGATACTATTTCATAAATCTGTTAGATTCATTTGTACATATGCATATCCCAATAGAAGTAACAAACAATTTCTTACTCCATATCATTTAAGACAACAAGCATTCCAGCCAGATGTCACAACTGCTAGTTGTCATTGTATGGTGAATTACCTGGTAGACCTTCTCAAAGCCAGCTTCACATCCTTCAAGGCTAAATGTTTCGACAGGTAATCTACCAGGAGGTAAATCAGTGATCTGATGTTGACGTCACACCACCAAAAGCCAAAAAAAAACAGAACAGTCAAGAGTGAACCACACTATTCACAGAAAATACTAGTGATAAGCTTGTTCAGTCATGAAAAGCAAAGCGTTTAACTTAGCAAGTTGATAAACTACGCTTACATCCTAACTATGCTGACATTATTATTACAAAACATACAGAATGCGTTAAAATTCCCACCATCCATTGCTTCTGATTTTCCCATTACTAAAAGAAGTTAGAAGGACAAGAAAAACCCTGAAAATTTGAAACTTTTATGTCAAGAAAAAATATATAGTACTCCATAGATGACAATGACAAACCAATTTATTCCTTCATTAGGGAATCACCAACTAACAAGGTGTGAATAAGTCTGATAATATGAAGAAAAAACTATCCTTCAAAAACCAATTAATGTATTGGTAGAATGAGTCAGATTTCTAAACATACTTGTGTCAGGGAGATGTCCCCATATAGAGCAAGAGCAAGTGATCTAGGAATTGGAGTCGCAGACATAGCTAAAACATGAGGGGCCATGTGCAAAGTGCCTTTGCAGTCATCTGAATTGCTCGAGTCCTCCCGAGGCCTCATAGAATTATTGTATAACTGCATTTGAAAAGGATCAAATGATTTTGTAACTTTACAAACCATTCCAACTGCCAATTGCATAAATAAGAACTTTCTTTATGCCTTAAATAAGTGTCTGAAGTGGAACACAAAAAGTCAAAATTCAATCATTCAATTTGATCAGGTTAAACGGACAACTACACACTATTATATCAGTTCACCATGTCAAGTAATAGGGCAAGTTGTTGCTGTATAATACCAAATCCTTTTATCTCAAGATGATACTGTATTAACATCACATTGACCTAATTTGGTAGGGCTATCATTTGAAGCATGTTACCAATGATTATCTGGCAGTTCTTAAGTTTGTTGATCAATAAAGTCAAACAGATAATTTATTTTCAAATGGAGGTCGAAGTTAGGTAGAAATTGTAACTGTAGAAGACATTAAATTCTAATCGGAACAATCTACTGGAAGTAGTACCTTGCTGTTAAAAAGTCCCCTCTGAATCACGCCAAAACGATGTTGTTCATCCACAATAGCAATTCTTAAGGCTGAAAATTCCACACTCTCTCCTGTTAAGCTATGTGTGCCAATAACCAAAGAAATCTCTCCAGTTTGGAGACCCTGCAGTCAGGGAAATGCAACTTCAGAAGCCTAAGCATGACACTAGAAGGGAAACTACTAGGAGTGCATACCTTACGAATAGATCTTGTCTGCTTTAAAGGAGTTGATCCTGTTAATAAAGCAACTGAAGGTTTACAGTCAACCTCCAATTTCTCCAGCAAATCAAGGAAGTGTTCATAATGTTGGACAGCAAGTAACTCTGTTGGAACCATAAACGCTGCCTGAGAAGGACAAACCAAATTACATATCTGAGAAATAATTTTAAACATGATAATAATGTAGTTCTTTTGAGACCTTGGGAGATGGATTTTCATCACTCTGGTTATAAAAAATACTACAATGCATGAAATAAGAATTTGTTATTTTGAACCTGATAACCACAGCCAATCACTTCCATACATGCCAAAAATGCGACCACTGTTTTCCCACATCCAACGTCACCCTATGAATTGCGTAAGTATACAAGTTAGGCATGTTAAACTGTCAAATAGCAAGTTTCTTACATTTTTATTTGAATGACCTACTTCAAACAAAATTGTGCAAGAATAATGACCTCTTTCTAGTTTTTATACTAACATTTTCTATAAAGTACCCTTCTCTACTAGTGTGATATTACAGTTTATCACCACCTACTTGTTTACCCATATCTTTACCTTAATACTTCTATCTAACTCATTCTCTTTATGTAAAATCATCTGTACATGAATAGTTATTAAAAAGAAACATCAAGGAGGCTGAAAGATGGGATAGCAGAGGAAAATATACATGAGATATAAGCAGCAAAGCTCAAACACATTTAAGAACATAAAGGAAGACAAAACCTGCAATAGGCGGTTCATAGGAACAGGTCTCTTCAGATCCCATATGATTTCTGATACAGCACTTAGCTGACTAGGAGTAAGTGTATAAGGGAGAGCATCCAACAGACTCTTGGTGAGAGATGACCATTCTCCTATAAATGTTGCATTCTGTTCGGGCTTTCGGTACTTATCCAGCAATCCATCCCTTTCGAGTTCTGTACCAAGGCCTTCAAGCATTCTAAACAGCTTCCCCAACTAAATTTAAAACAAAAAATTATGGCAATGGCAGAATGAACAACAATGACACTCAAAATATCACTTGTGGATTTGAAACAACAAGATTGCATACAAAAACAGAAGTTAAAAGGTATCTTTGAATCAGATAAAAAGCTCTTCATGACAGGAAGATACTGTCCTTATAAGCATCAAACTGCCTAAGAGATCAATATATGTACATTTAGGAATAGATGTACTTCGGAATCTGTTACCTAGACCGATGGCCTAACTGAGCCACAAGGAAATCAGGATATGACTAATCATGATTACTAATACAACAACACCGATTTAGTAACAGAGTAAACGTAACAGTTTTCTCAAATTTATACCAGTATTTAAAGAGACAAACATGAAATACACTTTTACCTGAAGATAGAAAAATTCATCAAATATAAGCCGTTTGCGAGCTAAATCAGCTTCCTCTAAATTCTTTGGCTGATGAATCCCAACATATGCCTGCAACATGAACAGAAAGATCAATTGTTTTACCATAAAACCATGAATTTATTAGTGAACTAATACTGTACACTTACATCATGTAGGCATGGGAGTCCGAATTCTTGAGTGATATCTCTTGGAATAGGATCAAAATTGATTGGAAACATCTTCAGGGCTCTAGAATATGAAGAAGGTACTATGAGATACGGTAAGACAGAGGAACAAGAACCTGCATGCTACTTTTAGTTACCGCACTTCCAACTTTATCATTTCCATACTGAATGATTTGTTATATTTGGAGAAATTTGTATATAGGAAAAAGTCAACAAACATAATATAGTCGCAAACATATCGTGCTAGAGAACTGTGTATAAACAAAAAGACTAAATTCATCTCAAAGCAAGATATGCAATATTATCAAGAATAAATAAAGGTCATGGTCAATACATAAGTTCAGGAAATGATTTGTCATTTTGTCTTTCAAAGATTGGCATCCTATCTCAAATTTTATTTGCTCCACATTCACTCAAGTGATCAGAAAGTTGGTTACGAAAATCACATAAGCTACTTCAGCCATGAAATTAAGAGGCAAGCAGACCTTGATATAACATCCCTTAATATGCTTGCCCTCAAAGCTCCTTTGGAAGGATGTATAGGATACAGTTTTCCATCTGCACGGATAGATGAATCCTCTTCATCTTGAAGGGTGTCAATATGGTATTCCCTCATTTCATAATGATCTTCACCACCCATAGCCCTGACCTTTAAAGATCCAAGTCATAGCCAGTTAGATATAAAACTGATTTCATATTTAATGAAAGACTCCTTACCTTATCCTATGGGCTAAGACCTGGCACTTGAATAAGGGTAGTCTTGAACTTATTCTGAAGCATAAGAAACTTTTTCGATCTAGAAAGTGAAATGTGAAAGATATCGGTTGTTCCTTGTTCATAATGTAAAATTATTTCTTACATTTGAAAATGTGTATAGGTAATTCAACTAAACTAGCATGATATGTTCGCTCAACATTTGAAACCCAGAAGTATGCCAACGTATCATAATAATAAATAGTTTTACACGGATCTAGATTCTAGAAACTGGAACTTCACCAGAACCTATAACTTTTTTGGACATGTTATTATTTTAAAATAAAATAAATGTAAATTATATTTTCGCTACCGTCGCTTGTTAGTACTTATATAGTGAGATGTCGAAACCGTTACCAAAAGACCTATAACAATAGAGTGTAGCCAAGTACTTTTAATATATTTTCAAAAATTCAACCACCAACAACTATCAAGATTTTGTGTTATTGTTATTGACCTTATAATTCCTTTACAACTAATGAGAAGCATCTGGGTCTATTAATTCTAGTATTTCAATTGTTTCCATTGTCCTCCACAGAAGCATTCAATTCACTTTTGTGCATGAGCGTTTGTTGAGGGGAGGACGTGTACTACAATATGATGAGGAGAGAATTATTTGTAAGCTCACCTTACCACTCACACATACAACATCTCCTTCGTTGTACTTCCCCTGTATACTTTGGAGAAATGGTTTAAACGTGAAACGGGTACCTCGGAAAAACTGCTTCAAATGTAAGTATATAGTTTTCTTCTTCCTGTTGTCAAAGTTATCAGTGATATATGGTGAATTTGGTTCATCTTTTGCAACCCCACAAGCAACAACAACTTCAAGAAAAGAAAAGGAAGAACCAGCCCTGATTCCCCTGCGTGATGTATAAGCAAAGAGTTGGATAAGTAACAGTACTACATTTATGTGTGTGTGTGTGTGTGTGTGTGTCATAACTATAATTGAAGAAAGATCTCTCAAATGTTTAAAGAGGTGATGGTCCTGCGATATATCTGTTAAGAAGGCAAATGGTTTCTTACCTCATGAAAAACTGCTCATATTTAATGCCAAAATTCTGATACTTAAAATTAAATTCATCCAAATCGGGGCTAACTAACTGCCCTAGATAACATTTATATGTCTAGTTACCCTTTAATCACACAAATTGTCAAAAGAATCAGAAAATGATGGTACTAAATACTAACTTATAGCAATGCCGTGCAATGCATAATTCACTAAAATCTGATTCTCGTAGTTAAGACAAAATGGTAAGGTAGTATAAATGTAAACAAGCTTCTGTTTGCGAGGTTATCAGATAATATATTTGAGCCATTGCAAAGAAAGTGCAAAAATCCAATAACACCTAAACAGGTACAAGATTAGGCCAAATGATAATGATTGACCTGGAGGATAAAATTTCGCCTACAAAGATCATGTATTGTCCGTCGCATATTCCAACATGTGCATTTTGCATATCAGCGTAAGTCCGAGGAAAGTGGTGCAATAACTTCCTTAACTGCATGTGCACGACATTGCTCATAACCTCTTGGCATAGATGGAAATGTCGTACTTCCTTATACATCAATAGAAACATACCGTGTGAAAGCCACAGTTATCTAGCTGTCGAGAGAGTTTTTTACTCAGTCCCGGTATGCAATTGATGGTTGTATCAAGCACTGGCCCTATGGATGTAGCTGACTGTGGAACCCCAACTTCACTTTCAATGTCGAGAGATTCTTCTGCTGTGAACTGAGATTCTAATCTAGATCCTTCCTCCTTATTTAATGCAGGAGGGCTTACTGAAGATGAAGCAGATGCAACTTCATTGAGAACGGATGAACCATCTTTGGCAAGTTTTGGATATAATGTTCCCAATGATTCATACAACCCGTCTTCATTATCCCAGTTTGTTGCAGTAGTTTTTGCTAGCAATTCTTGACGCAAATGTTCAACTAACAGTGCATCATCCCACGAGCTGTATGTGTCACCATCATACAAATTAACAGTTGGGGAATTTCCTAATGTGATGGATGGGAACCGTTTACATGCCAAGGAAATGTCTGAATCCTCATTCTCATTTGTAGAACTGTTGAAAGATTCCTGTTTAGCTTTTCCATGGTCGAGGAAATCATCTAAACCATCAGAACCCAGCCAAGCAGACACCTAAAAAATGCAGTCATAACTTATTACTGGGTACAATGTGTCTCTGAGATAAACCCAAGTCATAGTTAAAGATAACATCTGAAGAAAAGAAATGCTTAGAATAATGAGGAAGACAGCAACTGGGAGGAAGGAACAATTCGCTTAGAACAATGAGGAAGAGAGCAACTGGCAGGAAAGAACAACCCACAATTTGAAATCCCATAGTGACAAGATAGGACTGTACCAGGAATATCAGAAGGCTAACTACCTTAAGCAAATATAGTGCCCGTAGACATGAAATCCCAACAATATTCAACTTTGCTCCATTCTTAGTGAGAAAGCAATATTTATTCATGTTCAAATCTCTTATGAGAATCTTTAATTGTCACTTGAAATCTATTCACCTCCCTAGGACAATAACCTTGTTCCTTAATTACCACGAACACAACTGAGCCTAGGACCGAAAACAAGAGAGCAACTGAATTGTACAACAAATCCATAGATATGTGCACCAAATATGTTGACACAACTGAACACTATACATGATCACAAATCCATAATATCATAAGACAAATTGTACGACCAAGAATTTTGAAATGTTCAGAGCACAGTGTGAACAGCGCCAAGGTCTTTATAGATATGTGCACCAAATATGTTGACACGGGGACAAGTTATTACTTTAAAAGGTTCCTTTCTCAGATATATACACCTTATTGAGCAACTTAGAGCGCCCCAAGATATTCGTCTTTCTACTGGAATCCACCTCCGTCAAAAGCTTCTCTGCACATTTATGTTTCCAACGAAAGCGCACATTTGATATATTTGAGAAGAGAAAATGGCTAAACCTGTATCAAATCAGCAAAAATTAGTTACTTTTAAGAATTTTTAATGTCCTATACTGCCATCTAGTACATAAAAATATAACATGCAAAATACCTCATGTTTCTACCCATAACATTTATGTATCCTCTTTCAGCATTTGTTGCACCTCCAATGCATTTTCTGCTCAAATACTGGAAGGAAGGAAGCTCCCTTAGAATATTCTGTAAGTTTCTTAGGGGTCAAAAGACCCAGTGTTGATAAGAATTATAATTATTCTTTATACGGAAATATAGTGAAGCTTCCCATAAGTTTTGTATCAGCATACAAGAGTTATCATACATCAACAAAATAATCAGTTGTGAAAAAATCACGAAAACAAGTTACAAATAATGCAGTGAGGATTCAATGACAAAATTATAAGAGTATACAGTTCAGTTGTTAGATATACATGAAGAAACAGGAGATGGCATCGGAAACTAAAACAGAAGGAGGCGTAAGGAAATAGTTGGTATAACTTTGCAGTAAAACTACGAGTAACATCTATCTTGTTATTAATTTCAGCTCTTCTTAGTTCTTATCCTTATGCAGAAAATAGATTATTTTAGAAGAATAAAAATGTCTTTATTATATTATTAACAAGAAATAAACAAATAGGGTATATAAGAAATCTCAAGATCATGCACTCATGGCTATTTTGATGCTTACAATATTTCGGGACTGCAAAGCTGCAGCTGTCAGCACCATGTTTGCTACATCAACCTTTGGTATTAGGAATCTGCAGTCCATATATTACAGCATGACTTTCAACAAACCGAGTGATATCTATATTTATACTTCAATATGCCAACTATCGAATTACAGGCACTAAAACCTGAAAGGAAATGGCATCTTTAAGCATGATAGATGGGCTCAAGGAGAATAGCCATATTTCATTTTGAGATATACATATATAGACCAAGCTTGATATATGTCATTCAAAAAGTTCATGAAGTAAAGTTTCGAAAATGAAATTCAAGGAGAGGCGTCAAAATATAATTAGATCGCAACTACAAAATCCAATCGTATTCCCTAAAGCAGGAAAGATTATACACCAGTGTGCCTCAAGAAAATGCAACATGCTGATTAGCCAAATATCACGGATAATTTATGAAGGATAAACTCTCTAACAGGGAAGTTGTTATACAACCATGGATTACAAGAACATGGTCACTCTCCGAACAAATAACAATCTACATGAAAATAGCTAGCAGTTCAGATTTCTTGTTTCTCCTTCAAGATTCTTGCAGTATACATACTTCTTGTGTGGCATAAATAGACATAAAACATTGAGGAACCAAGAAAATTCAAGCTTCCAGATTCCAAAGCTCCCAATTAAACAAAAATTAATTTGCTATTAATCAAAATACCAATCAGAAATTCTTGGTCGTGCCAACAACAATAATGCTCATAATCATTTGCCAAGTTCTACACTTTAGTGCATGTAGGTGTGCAATTCATGTAAGACAACTCAATAAATTTTCAACAAAATCTGTCTTAAAGCCATAAAAATTTATGCTTTATATATAGTATTAGAAAACAAGACCAAAGAATTCATGAATTTATATAAAATTGTGAACTTTATGTGTCGAAAAGGTAGTATGAACTACTTGGAAAGCCTAAAGAGAGCAAGCCAAATAAGTAGTAGTATGAACAAATTGGAAAGAGCAGAAAGCGAAGAGGCTTACCAGAAGATAGGATACTCGCAAAACTGGAAGTACTGGCTCTCTAAAGAACTGTCGTGTACGGAGCAAGGATTTTACCAATGTTAATAAGATGGTCTATTATTTCCTTGGATTGAATTTTTTTTATACCGACTTAGATAATTTTATTATTATATGTACCATACGGGAAAATATAAGATTTATTTTTATAAAATGTCAAATTCCTCTCGAATAATTAACCACAAACTCCTTCGATTAACAAACAAAGTCATATCAGGTCAAGATATTTTATCCTAGTGGCAAGCATGCTCACACCTCTAGCGAAGGTTTCGGGTTCGAGCGCTCTTGCTAACATGAAAATTGGTTAGAGAGATGGTTTCTCTCACTAGTTTGATGCTAGTCGCCTCTTTCATTGAATTTACGAATTGTAATGATGTTTAATGATTGTAATCGATTATTTATATTAATAAAATTAAAGGGTACTCTCCTTTAAAAAAAATGTCATATCAGATTTGGATCGTATAGGAAGCGGAGTTGCTACAAGAGTTATCTCATAAAGTAATAAAATATGATTGTATGAAATATTTAAGGATGTGTAAATTAGCGATGAGGTGAGATTCGAACGTAGGATCTTCTGGTCACTAGCGAGAGCCTTTTCCACTAAGCTATTCGATTACTCAAATAAAAATCGCACAATTCATTAATAAAACTTCTATACATTTATCTCTTTCGATAAAGTAATTTAAAAAATACACATATCTTCTAATCTAAATTGAACTCACATTTTTCATTTTACCTCCACATCACATTAGCATATTTTGAAAAAAATTTAAAATGACAAAAATTGAAAGATAAAAGAGGATGAAAAAGATAAACCATTCCATAAACCCTAGTAAAACCCTACAAATTTCACCATTACAACATAAACCACTCCACAAGTTACCTAGAACCTTCTACAACCCTCTTTGTTCACCATCTATTAGGAGTATATTTATACCACCACCTCACCCTAGCCACCAACACAACCCATCCCATCTTCTTCTTCTTCTTCCTCCAATCTATAGTTGACCATGGCCAAACGCTTTCTCCCTTCACTCAACAGGGTCCTCATTGAGAAGATTGTCCAACCTTCCAAAACTTCTGCTGGTATACTCCTCCCTGAGAAAACAAGCAAGGTAATTTTTTCTATTTCAAGAATTAGAAATCAATTGAAATGTTTATTTTTTAAACTAATTTATTTATGGTTTAGAGTTGAATGGTACTCCTTCTATGCCAAAATGATTGGGTAGAACTCCATTGAAATGTTAATTTTTTTGATGTGTTATTTTGTCAATTTGACGATTCAAGATCAAGCTAGAGTACATTTCTGGGATGATGGTAGTAGTTGATTATGGATTCTTGATATATTGTTGAATTTGCTTAAAGTTTGTTAATTTCGAGCATTAAAAATCGAGACTATATTTTTTGGGATGTCGGTAAGGTGTTTGATGGATTCTTGATGTGTTATTACTGTTAAGCTTGATGAATTTGGATGTGGTTTCAGTTGAACTCAGGTAAAGTAATCGCAGTTGGTCCAGGGGTGCCTGACAAGGCTGGTAACTTGATTCCAACGGCTGTAAAGGAAGGGGACACTGTTCTGTTGCCCGAGTATGGCGGCACCCAGATCAAATTGGAAGATAAAGAGTAAGTTATTGTTCTTCACCACTCATTTTGACAACGTACTCCCTTCGTCCCTAAAATATCGTTCAGTTTTGAAAATCATTTTGAAAATCTTTGTCTTTGTGCAACATAGATTGTAATGCATTTGGTTTCTTGTTGTGCTGCAGGTATCATCTGTTCAGGGATGAGGATATTTTGGGGACTCTTCATGAAAATTGATTTGAACAATTGAGACTAGTTTTAGAGTATTTGAGCATAAGAATTTATGAGTTTCTCAAGTTGTGTACTCTAATGCCATTGGTTATTGATTAGCAAATGTTGGAGATTTGTACTGTTGTATTGACAATTTGACAAGATGAATAATGATTAGCTTGGTTCATATTTTGGGGTATCTCTGGTTCTTCTCTAATGTTATTAAAAGTTTCAGAGTTGGGTAGCTAAATCACACCATTTAGTTTATGAAGGCAACAGCCATTGCCAAGACTTCTATATTAGATTACATACAATTCTTCGAAGCTCCCGCCTTAAGCGGGGTAGAAGGTCGGATAATATTTGTCCTTACTCTTATTCTGGGTAAGAGGAAGGCTGTTTCCGAAGACTACGAACACTTCTATTTACTAGTTTGAACTAGCTAGCCTATCTTCATAATTCCATTTCATACAAATGTGCAATGTTATCAACTATATCCATACTCCAGAATTTTCTCCTTGCCAATATTTGATCACCAGAAAAGCTGGAGGACTGCTATAGGAGGTTTTTTCGGCGAATTAATCATGATGGTGCATGATTTGATGAGTCGAGGAGTTTGTTGCAAGTGCCAACTCCAATTGCAGCTGCAAGATGCCAACCAGCATGAATGAATGGGGTTTCTTTGAAGACATCATCAGCCAAGAAAAGGGCACCACCCAACAAGGATGACATTTTGTGCATGTTATGTGCCATCCTTAGATCTGGATTTTCCACTGCTTTCTTAGCAAATGCTACCTGTTAAACAAAACATACTTTCATTGCCAGAGAGATACAACACAGCTTCAATGATGCTGAAGAACATTCGATAATGAGTGCAACGACAAGGAAGTACTTGCGAATCCATAATTTGAGGATGAGGATGTATACCTCCATCATTCCTGTATGTACAACTGATACCATGAGGGGTTGGATTGGTAGGCAGAGGGCAGAGGCAGCCATCAATAACTTCGGGTTCTCGCTTCTAATTGCCCTTGACAAACACTGCAACCAAATACGTATGATAAAGTATAGATTGTTGAGTAACAGGAACTTCAATATTATCAACTATACAGACCAAGATAGTCACAACATCTCAGAATCAGTTTTTAAGGTAACATGGTAAGCTCATTATTTGCTCATATAAATAAAACCAATTGACTGCATACCACTGTAGTTGTTGCAATCATTGTATAGTCAGCCCACCTCAAATACTTCCTGAGCTTGCCTCTTGAGGAATGATACAGACTTGAGGCAATTCCAACGCCGATTAAAGAATTTGCATAAATTTTACAATTTAGATTTTTCCTGCAGCATTACAACAAACACAAATAAGTAACAGCCACAGGTTGGAACGTTCGATGGCCAGATGACACTTCAGGCTCATGTCTAACCTTGGGGCATTAAGTCCAAGTACAATAAACGGAAGTGAGGTTAACACATTAACGACGGTTTCTGCTACATGCTTATCACCTAGCAATGCGAAGGTTAAAATTGTTGCCATATATATAAGAGCATTGATATCAAAGGAACTGAGTTGTTAACAACAACAGAATACCGTTAACACAGCAACGTATGGGTTTCAGACAAGCCGGTCTTTGCTCCCATGCTCTCCTGCAAAAAGTGAAACCAGTATTGATCATTATTATCATTATGGTATTGTCTATGTAATAACAGTATGGAAAAAATGTTGTAAACAATAGTTGCTCACTGCAAAACTAGTCGTTGGCGTGCACGATCAGCTTCAGTTTTACAACTAGGACCATGGATACCCTCTTGTTCCTTTAGTTCTTTGAAGGTAAAGAGGGAGTTATTAGGCACAAGATGCACTCCATGAAGTCCCTCTAAAGTTGTGCGAGTCTTCGACACATTTTGGGGACACATAGTGGAGCTTGTATATTAAATCCTACATAGCGTACTAAGACTTTAAGTTAATCTTAAAATAAGCATGGCAAACAATATAATGTTGTGCTGATTCTCTCTTATATAATGCAATGATATGCAATCATTTGAGCTTGTAATTGAACTATGATGTGTTACTCAAACAAATAAGCAATCTTTCTGAGCAAAAATTTAGTCATATAACTTCCATTTTGTATCAGACTATTCATACTATTATTATATGCTACTACAATTACATATACAAAATACTCGCATGCTAAAATCTTGACAACTAAAAACAGTTTATATTTAGAGTCGTTATATATTGTAGGAGTTATATTTGTGTGTTAACACAGAAGAATTGGCTCGTAGTTATCTATATGAATTCAGTTGCAGACTGTCGGAAAAAAGCTTAATATTGCAATAATAGGTTGTTCATCATTTGAAAATAGACGATTAATCTAAAACTCATTTGATGATTATTCTTGATTTATTATCCCCATTATATATATCGAACACTAAATCATATACTTCATAATTTTTCCATCAACTTATTATCAAACTCTTCCAAAATCCAAAGGAGAAGCCAATAAACATGCATGCAATATCGAGAGATCATACATATTATATGGAGAGCTGAGTTTGGCCAAATAAAGAGGGGAAACTAATACAACTCAAGAAAACAATTCGAACAATATTATTTTAATAATAAATGAGCTTAGAAGAACAAACACAAAAGCACTCATCATCGTTTATATTTTATCTTGGACCTATAGAAATATCTCTATTCGTTCACTTAATATCATCGTTGACTTAGCCATGTGCTAATTCTGAGAGAATATATAAATTCATAATTAATATAAACTAGAAAATAATACTGATCCTCGACGGAAATCACGTACATATCATGTGATCAAATTAATAGAGAAATTGATGATATATATAATGAGTAAAATGAGACTTTTAAAACATGGATGGACGAATAAGAACATTTAAAAAATTATTAGCAAATGAAACTTCAAATAAAACATAGGTGATGATGCTTGCATTTTGTCTTTAATAATTTAATCAGTTAACAAGGCAATCATTTTGGGACACACCTGATAAACTAATAGATGAATGCTGCAAAATAATGCAGTAGAATGAGAAGAATTTGGAGAATAATATAGTGTTTGTGTTAACATATGGGTTAGTTTGTGATGAATCCAAATAAGCAATGGGCAACTGAGTTGAAATACGGATGAGAGAGGGAGAGAAATATAGAATAATGCCATTTAACCAAAGAATCTTCTTCATCAAAATATATTATATACGCATATTCCTCGTGCAATTTTGGCATAATCAAACATATTTGGACTATTCACCGGTTTCTTACAAAATAGTTGGAATAGGAACCAAATAAACATACTTCATACTCCCTCCGTCCCTAAAAGATTGATACATTTTGACTTTTCATGATCAATAAAACACGATTTAGAACATAAATATCTTATTCTACATGAGGAAAACTTATAAAAAGTTAATATTTCAAAAATATATATTGAGACGAATTTAATAAGATCTCACATGACTATATTATTTATTATCATTTAGTGAGAATTCTTGATCAATTTTTTTAAAATTTGACCATGAAAAGTTAAAATATACCAATCATTTAGGGACAGAGGGGGTACTTCATTAATATCAATTATATGATTTAAAATTTAGATAATCTGAATAAATTTGTAGAATGATTTATAAAAATTAAAATAAAGAATGATTGTATGTATATATTTAATTTTGACACATTACTCTTATTTTACTTTTCAATTTGTACATTATAGAATGACTCATTTAATTTTCTAGGACTGTTTTTATATTAAAAATAACACGTTTTCATTAAAATGACAAATAAATAAACATAAAAGTCGTAACTTTACATACTCTTGTTCATGCATACCATGGGCCATATGCCCATATGGCATTCATGTATCATACAAGTACAACTACCTTCGAGGCCCAATTACAAGTCCACAACATGCCCTTTTGAGCATCTGAGAACTCCCCTAATAAATTAATTTTGATTTTTGAGTGACCCAGGCCATCATACACCTCTAATTGTCCATTATCAAAGTTGGAATCCCTTATTGCAATTTAGTTGATTGTTTTAAAACAAAAAAGAAAAGTTCTAACTTGATTTTGGATAAATAATGGACCAAATTTTTATATAAAATATTTATAATATTATTTTGATTCATGACTACAACTAATAATTTATTATCAAAATTGGAAAAACATTAATGCACTGAAACCATTCTAAAATGTCCAGTTGATAGAAAATAAGTATATGGTAAATTTCAAGTTCACTTATTACACATATAACATTATAACTCATTAGCTAGTAATAGTAATATAATTATGAGTTGTTAAAACTATGGATGTTGCCAATTGCCATGGTCCTAGAATGGAAGATTTTTAACATATAGACAGCAACTCATTGTGCAACCTTTGCCATATGTTTCAGGCTTATTTTCTTTTGGCCCCCCAAGGTATTGCCACGCTTTCAATTTACCTCCTGAATGATTTATCTTTTTAATTTACCCCTGAACGATTTATCTTTTCAATTTACCCCCTGAAACGTCAAATTTGTATTAAATTTCGTTTTAAATGAAGGGTGAACTTGGAATAACACACTCATAAATTTTTTTTTGGCACTTTTTAATAATAACAAAACAATAATTTTCAAATTAACCCCTCCTTCTTCCTCACACCCCACCCCCACCCCCCAATCTGCACCCCTGATCTGCACCTCCCCCCCCCCCCCCCCCGATCTGCACACCCCCCCACCCCGCAACCCTGATCTGCACCTCCCCTCCCGATCTGCACCCCCCCACCCCTAATCTGCACCTCCCCCCCCCCGCAACCTTGATCTGCACCTCCCCTCCAGATCTGCCCCCCCTACCCCCACCCCCAATCTGCACCCCCCCCCCCACCCATCTACACCTCCCCTCCCGATCTACAACCCCCCCCCCCCCCCCCCCGCCAAGTACAAGAATGTCACGAAAATTAAAGCCCAAATGATTTCAACAGAGAGAGGGGGGGTTGTTACGGGGAAGATGAAGGAGGGGGTGGGGGGTTGGGTAAGGGTGGGGTGGCGAAGAAGGAGGGGGATTTTTTAAATTATTTATTTATGAAAAATATCTTTTTGAATTTTATTAGTGAACCCGCATCTTTAATTATTACAAATTTTGCCTCAAAATCTAATTATATGTGCAATTCCGATTTTGCCCTTACCTCAATTCACTTTTTTGGCGAAAAAAATACTTCAGGGGGCGGAACAAAAAAAATAGAGGGTAAATTGGAAAGATAAACCGTTCAGAGGGTAAATTGAAAAGATAAATCATTCAGAGGGTAAATTGAAAGCGTGGCAATACCTTGGAGGGCCAAAAGAAAATAAGCCTATGTTTCATATAAACCCCACCTAATGTTTCCAAATAAAAATATCTAAAATTCTCAATCACCAATAAAAAAACTCGAGATTGTCTCAACTCTCAAATCCTACACTACCCACGTGGAGATTCATCATTGGTCCATGTCTCCCCCTCAAAATCTCCCCAAAAAAGACACCATTTTAAGCCACCGGACATTTGTAGATTCTCAGAAGTCGAAGATATTCACCGTTGACTATAGTCAACCTCCACAAAAAAATGTCTTCTCCACCCATAATCAAGCTTCCTTATCCAATTTCATACAAATCTTCAACATTTTCCCCTTTATTTCTTCACACCAAACAACCTTGTACACTTTATTGGTCTTCCTTTTCTGTTTCTTGTTGTTACTCAAACAAAGGAATCAAGCAAAAGCCAATTGGGGTGAAAAAGGAGGAATCTTTACTGTTTTTGGATAATGGGTCTTCATCACATGATGGTTTGGGCAAACCCCAGAAAGGAAAAGGTATACCTTTGAGTTTGGAGCTGTTATTGGGAAAAAGGGCTTTTTGGAGGAAGATTTTGTCAAAGAAAGTGAGGAGTATCCTTTTGCTCAATGTTATTACAATTGTTTATGGTAAGATTATTTATGAATAACTCATTCCCACATGGACTTATTCCTAGATTTATAGTTACATTATGGTCACTCTTACTATCATCAGTTGGTTTTTTATGTAACCACGCTTATTGGTATGTCGGTCAATACTCTCATGTGTGAACGGGTTATACGAGGTATAAATGTACGAGAATACTCCTGCGGCCTGCAGGAGTGTATTAAGAAGCCTAGTCGCACATTGACAAATATCAACAAATGGATTTAGGTTGAAACTCATGGATTATAACCATTTTCAGTATATTGTGAACTTTTTGAGTTTTGGTTTATTGATTGATCAGTGTTTGATTTGAAATCAAATATTTTTGTATATGTTGCATAATATTTGGTGAAAATGAATTAAAAGATAATATTTTAACATCATTTACTATAGAACAAGATTATTTTGATTCAAATCGAAGTTGTGTTTGTCAATTAGGGAAGCAAATTTGTTATTAGCAAACTAAACAATCTTTCTAGGATAGAAGTAGTATTAATGTTTGAAGTTTTGCTTTCTTGATATGTGAGCGTTTGATGTGAAATGGTTAGAGTTTTGAATTTAAGAAGGAAGTCAAGTAGTTTAGATTTTGGGAACTTGGGTGTCATATTGGCTGGCATAGTTCGAAGTCTTAGAATGTAAAAACAACAAATGAATGAATGACATTGCAATGATCCAATGAGGATTGATTTATTAGTTCCCACTACCACATACATCTCTTGAGTAGCACTCATTTTTGGGCTTAGATAATGCTTTAAAACCCCATTTAGCTACTATAGTTTTACAATTCTCTGAACTTGTCAATTACTTAGATTTCCTTTAATTAGTATCTTAAGTTTTATGTAAAATTGATGATTTAATAGTTTGGTGATTAGTTTCCTTTGCTTGTTTGATGCAGCTAGTAATATTCCTGTTGTTAAAGAAGTTGAGACGATTATTGACCCGGGGGCATTCACAGTTGTTCGATTTTCCTTGGCTGCAATTACGTTTCTCCCATTTGTATTGCGTTCACGAGATGATCTTGAGATCCGTAGAGCAGGGATAGAGTTAGGATTCTGGGTTAGCTTAGGTTACATAATGCAAGCACTTGGTCTCCTCACTTCTGATGCCGGGCGAGCATCCTTTCTTACCATGTTCACTGTAAGATGTCCATTCAAACTTTCGACCTTTGACGAGAGTAATTAAATGAGTAGCTTGATATTTTTTGTGTAACATTGCCAGGTACTTGTTGTTCCTTTTCTCGACGGTTTGTTGGGATCCATAATTCCTGCTCGTACCTGGTTTGGCGCTTTCATGTCCATTATTGGGGTAGCAATGCTAGAATCCAGTGGATCACCTCCATGCGTAAGTGTCTTTTCTCATTCGTTTACTTTTAATTGCTTAAGAATTGTGAGGAGAAGAAAGAGGTATGGCTAAAGAGCAGGTTGTTCCACAATTCATTAGCTATCCTTGTTTTTTATTCTTTTTAAACTTTATCTTGCTGATTATAGGTGGGAGATTTGTTGAACTTCTTAAGTGCTGTATTTTTTGGTGTGCACATGCTCCGAACTGAACATATATCAAGAAGGACAGACAAAGAAAGCTTCTTGGCTCTCCTAGGCTATGAGGTTTGTACTATCATATCACCTCCTTTGATTCGCTTTCTTTGTCTGGTACTGGTGAATGACATGTACTTGTGATAGGTTTGTGTCGTTGCTGTCCTCTCTGCTACATGGTATCTTGTTGGAGGCTGGTTTTTTGGCTTCCATGATCTACATGCATCATCCTGGACATGGAATACATTTCAGGATTCAGTTGTTAAGTTTCCATGGGTTCCTGCACTCTACACTGGCATATTCTCAACTGGTTTATGCTTATGGGCAGAGGTAATGTTATAGCCTTAAGAGATGGAACTAGGACATTGAATTTTAGCTTTGGTATAATTTTTTTATGTCGTCTCCAATGACTATTATTGCTTAATTCAACTCACAAGATTAGATAAGATATATGAGATACTAGGTTAAAAGTTGTTTTATGATTATTGTGATGCATGATGGAAACTTTTGTGATTGTTTTTGTTTCTGCTCTTTTCCTTTTGTGATCTCTTGCCAACATCTGATTAGTTATGGCTGGTATTTTCCTTACTATTGTAAACAAGGAGCTTATTAGTGCATGCTCATGCTTACAAGCAGATGGCTGCCATGCGTAATGTTTCAGCTGCGGAAACTGCAATTGTTTATGGAATGGAACCACTTTGGGGAGCAGGATTTGCCTGGTTTCTCCTGGGTGAGAGGTGGGGTCCCACTGGATGGATAGGTGCTGGTCTTATACTAGGTAAAACAGCATCCACACTCTTGCATATTGTGTTACAAACTCAAATTTGATTATAAAAAGCGCACCACACACATATATGACAAAAGTGTAAGGACACTGAAAAAATATTGACAGAGAAAAGACGTGTGTTATATAGGGAACGGGCTCCTAAATGTCGAGAATTTTGATGGCTTATTGCACTTCAAAAACAAACTAGATTTGTCCAACTTCGTTGCACTTCTCATACCAGATATATGCAACCAGTGTCCATCTTGAAATTTTGATATCGCTTCTTATGCAGTGGGGAGTCTAACTGTACAGATACATGGAGCAATTTCAAATTCTGCATCAACAGAAAACAGCCCAAGTGCTCTAAAAGGTGACAAGTTGTTGGTATCAGATAGGCAGGATGGTTTCACCAAGGCTCCGATTGTTGTGAGCTCTAGAGAAGATCCACCTAAATTATTAAAGAAATGAGGCTTTCATATCCAGCCATCATAATGCTTCACTAGCATAAACGGAACTCTACACTCGTAGATGGCAAGCAGATAGAAGAAATGTTGTATGTATATAAACTTCGCCTTCAGAAATTTTGTCAATATAGAAGGCCATATACTATAGGCAGCCATGCCATTGTAGGTGCACGGGTGCATATACAAAATCCATCTTTGCTGATCCTTCCTCGGCTGAACATACCTGTGCAAATATGCGTATAACCTCAAGAAGTGGAGTTGTCCTGAACACTGGAGAGTATTCTTTATCTTCCATACATGTATATTACAATTACCTTTCATTTGTATCGCTTTGATTTTTTTAGACAAATAATGACGTAAACATGAGTAGGAATTCTTGTGTGAAAATCGCTCCATTTACTTCTGTAGTAAATGTAACATGTAATTTTCTTGATGCACGAATTTGCTTAAGAAGTGAACCAGATGTGTGAATGGCTCAATAGCTTGATGACATCTAACCTAATTTTTCAATTAAGAGGTCTTGGTTCATGTTTTGTTGGAGACAATTTGTCTTATATTTAATTCAACTATATATTAGTTAGGAATTTATGTATTCATGTAACCCATAACAATTTTTTGATAATTTTCCACTGATGTAACTCATAACAATTTTTTTGGATAATTAAGCTGGACCTTGTAACCTCTGTGGCCCTCTTTGATTTTCCCTGCTGTAGGCAATTCTTTGATAATTTCGTTTATCTTGGGATGAAAATTTCAAGAAATGGGCACTTGATATTATCCACCGTCCTTCTTACAATGACAATCGAATTCAAGTCAGTAATAATAGACCTCCTAACTATAGGTCATTCGATGTTTTTGAAGCACTTGATACTTGAACAAGAGATTTCTTTAGTAAAAATGTATATCGAACACCTCTAAACTATTAAATCATCGATGAATAACTGTTTGTGAAATGTTTATTCTCCTTAATTTTCTTATTATATTCTATCGGTAATTATTGGTCAACTAATCGCACTAGCATGAGAAATCGGTCAGTATTAATGAAACAAATCCGGTGATGATACTTTATAATATACGACAACTAGTAGATAAGCATTGTCGTTGTGAATGAAATCGATGAGTGTGATCACATAACAATAATACAAACGTAGTTGTTGAACAATCACCCTGCCCAGGGGGTTTATGGGTCCTAATCATCTAAATTGATTGATGCATTTGTAATTTATTCTATAAAAAGTATCGATGATGATGAGGATCAGGTTAGATTTATAAACGAAACTTCTATTGATGTGAATTGCAATATTTGGTAATGAGCAAACAATATGATTTCCTGCGTTATGTAAATCCTTATAACCTCTTGTTTGGTTAATATAAATTTTAATCAACATATAATTAATAAATCCAAATTTTGGCATCTCGATGTGGGTGATATTTACCCCATTTCCGATATACTATTAAACTATTTACACCAGGGGAGAATTTAAAAAATAATTATCTTTTCATACATTAGATTATTCTTTTACCACATTATCAAATATTCTCTCAAAGATTTTTTTTCACTTCTTCATAGTAAAAAGTACTTCAAAAAATAACTCATTTTTCTCTTTTCTCCATATCATCAACATACATCTCACCATATACAGTTAAACGTCTATAAATTTATAATGTTGGGAGTTGGGACCGGCCAAATTTATTAATTTAGAGAGTTATTAGTTTATCTATAAATTAATAATTTATTAATTTAAAGAGTTTTTGCATAAATATATGTAAAGTTTAATGATATTACTATTATCATTGAGAACAATGTTGACGATGAAGATGATACCGTGTCTTCGAATGCTGTTACCTTAAATAAAGCACTTTTGGCGTCTAACACTCTTCACAAATTTATGTTACAATTCGAAAACATAGCACCAGAACTAATGGATGCAATAAAAAAATTAGAGATAAACTCCAATGTGATTTGAACTTTTAAAAAAACAAACTACTATAGAGTCATATTTTAAATAAATTGTAATTATATTATTTCAATTGCTAAGGATTATTAATTTATAATTTTTGTGGGACCTTATATTTTAAAGGAATTTTTTTAAAAAGTATTATCTTATTATTTTATCGATTTCGTTAATTTTTTTGACTAGCCCAATTCGGGACCGGACAAATTTATTATCTTAGTGAGATTATAAATTTATAGAGTATAAATTTATAGACATTTTACTGTATATTGATATTCTATCTAATGTGAAAATATGTTAAAATGGAGCTCTATTTGGAGTGCTAGAACTAAGTAACATATTTGTGAAAGAAAAAATTAACTTAAACAAAAATAAAGAGGAAAAGGAACACTTGATACGTGACATGTGTAACATGTCGGATGACTACTTTTATTACACATTCCCAATTACTCTCAAACAATTAAATTATTCCCATCCCGTCACGACTTGACATTACATTTTAATTATTTCATTATGGGACAATATTCTCCGGTTAACTCATAGTATTATTCAATCTACTTTGGATGACACATAGAGGTAATGATCTTAATTACAAGACTCTGAATACTTATTCTAAGAGATACGTGTATATATCTACCTCCATCCCTTTTTATAAGACCCATTTACTTTTTCACGGTCTCCGAGACACGACTTAAAACGTAAATATTTTTAATTTTACATATGTAAAAATTATAATAACTTGATATTTCAAAATTATATATTGAGAGGAATCTAACAAGATCCAATATGATTATATTATTTCTTATCGTTTAATAAAAATTTACGGTCAAAACTTTCTAAATTTGACCCAAAAAGTCAAAATGGGTATATTAAAAAGGGATGGAGGGAGTAATTTGGTATAATAAAATTAATCAAACACTTGGCCTTTATTTTGGGTAATGTTTTCTCACCGTATAGCAATATCCTTTATTTGGAACCACCCAGCTATCCTGACAACTGAACTGTGAACGTCCACCATACATGCACACTGTATCATCTACTCATTTATATTATCTTCGTATTTGCATTTATATATAATATATATATATATATATATATATATATATATATATATATATATATATGCATTATTGTTGCTCACACCAATATTAAATAATGCGGCATTTATTATAATTGCCCATGTTCATTTAAATTTATATATATCCCGTATCAGTATAGTCATTTTGGTAATTGGTAGTGAGGAATAATAATTGAGGATCCATTTGGGAAAAATATAGTATTTTACCCAGTATAGAGTATATAGACATATAAAAGGGTTTTATTAGGAAATGAGTTGAGTAGAATGAGAGTGTAATAAAAAATCTCAAGAATTAATTTGATATGACTACTAAGAAAATAATAAGAAAGCTTTGTTATTATTATATTGATCTACAATAATAATTGTACTAAGTTATAATAACAAATCTCTTGACATTGGAGACAGTCGGACAGATGACAGATGAGTGTGGTTAGGTGAATCATCGACGAATTGATTACTACATATATACAACTTTAATTTGTAGCCACAGTTATGAAGATAGAGACTATCTACTGATTTAACCACATACATGAATCATGTGTTTTATGCTTTGGAGGTTGAAGATAGAGCAAGAGCCAAGGGCTGGGGATGGATTTTAAATTTAATTTCTTACTCCCTTCGCTAAAAAATAGTTGATATTTTGACACTGTTTTTTTGTTCCAAAATAGTTGACGTTTTAATACTCCTATTAAAAATTATACTTTTACATTCTCAATAAACTTTTGAATACTTTTTCTATTGAAATTAGCAACCAATCAGTGATAAAATTCCAAATAATTGTATTTTTACTTTTTTTAATGCACTTTTTGACTAGTTTTAATTTTGCTTAATCTATGTGCAAATTGTTAGAACGTCAACTATTTTTAGACGGAGGGAGTATTATGGTTTGGAAAGTTATTACTAGTTATTTTATAATTTATCTAAAAACAACTCAGATTTGATTGATCCCTTAGCTTCTCCTTAGGTCATCCATTTAAAGCAAAAAATAAATAAATAGAAGAGGATAAATTAAATAGTAATAATAATTATTAAGATCAGAGGGTAAATTGAAATTCTCGTATAGTTTATAAGGGCAAATGATATTAACCAAAATGTATTTTGAATGTACACACATAATATATATATAGTTATTTTAAATATATTTGAGCATTGACATGTGTGATTTGATGCCGTGTGCAATTTAATTTAAGGTAAGTTTGAAAATCACATAAAAAAATCGGACTTCAATATTATTAATTTGGCCGGGTTGAAACTTTAATACCCAACTCTTTACATTTTTGGAGGTTCAGTAGCACATGTTGAGGAACGACTTTTGATAGAAAAAAACATACTAATTATAATGAAAGGATAAGATCTCCTTTATTATATTTATGAAAAAAGTTATACTCCCTCCGTCCCTAAAAGATTGTCACATTTTGACTTTTGATAGTCAAACATCATAAAATTTGATCATGAATTCCCATTAAACGATAAAAAATAATATAGTCTTGTGGGACCTTGTTAGATTCGTCTCAATATATATTTTTGAAATATTAACTTTTTAAAATTTTTTCACATGTAGAATAATAGATATTTATGTTTTAAATTGTGCTTTGTTGACCACCAAAAGTCAAAATGTGACAATCTTTTAGGGACGGAGGGAGTATATGTTTGGATCTAAAACGTATAAATTTGAGATTCTATTGCAAAAATTGAAAACAATTAAAATTAAAGGTTGATATAATTGTTATCCAACACCTTTCATGGGTAAAATTAGGGAAAATTATTTTGGTTTCAAGGTTATATATCAAGGTATGGATTCCTTGTTTGAGTTCTTTGTCACAGGAAGCTCTCTACAAAAGATAGGTTAGTTGGATGAGGATAAATCATAAATGTAGACAAGACATGTGTTTTTTGTGATGTAGATGAGTGCATCAACAACTTGTTCTTTGATTGTACTTTTACGGGGCCTATTTGGAAAAAATTGTAGTTGTGCAACAAAGACCACAGACCTCCATAAAAGTGACAGGAAGAGTTGCAGATTGTTGTGGATTGTTACAAGTAATTCTTTCCAAAGCAAGTTGAGAAAGCTAAGTTTATATTGTGTTGCTTACTTGCTTATGAGTATTTGGCGGGAAAGGAATAACAAGATTTTCAATGATACTAATAGCAGGAGTATTGATTAAATTGTACTTAGTTGTATTTGTACTATAAAAGATAGAGTAAGTAGTTGGAAATTTCTCGAAACAAAAGCAATTGGTTTATATATGCATTGAATGGGGTTTTTCGATAGAAATACTTGTATAGGTTGTATTGTTATGGGGTATGCACCTCAAATTTTGGTAATATGTTTTCAGCAATAAAAGTTTTTCTTTAAAAAGAAGTTGTTCTCCAGCATAGGAAGATGTCGTCGATTCTAAAATCTTTCACAAAAGTTTTTCATGCATCCTTTCTGGTGGGACTAGGACAACATCTAGCTAATACATGTGTAAAAAGAAGATCAGTGAACAAACGAACATAAGTAGGACATCTATTCGTTACCAGAATTAGCCCCGTCAAAAGTGCTTCAATAGTTTGTCCATCCAAGTTCGAAGAAGTAATACAATTAGAATTTGATTGGAGGTCCGAATGTGTACTCTGTAGACTGCCTGAAGATGTGATCAGAAGAACATCATGTTGATCAAGAGTTAGACAATTTATAATCTATTTTAATGTGTTAACTAAATCTGACCAGTTAGACAATCTATAATCTATTTTAATTCAAAGTTAACCATATTAATTAACGTGCAAATATAACTCATAATTTTAAGGGCAAATGGCTTCTGACATCATTCACGTTTGGAAAAAAAGTCAATTAGATCATTCATGTTTAAAAAACACCAGTTAGATCACTAATGTTTAAAAAGTCACTTTTTTTTGTCACTCCATCAGATTTTTTAAGGGTATTTCTGTCCAAACACATTTTTTTTCTCTCATAAGCATCCAATTTAACTCTTATTAACACATTGACCCCAATCCTCAGATTACAATTTTTCCGATTTATTTTTTGATATTTTTTTCAATTTTTTCTCCATTTCTTTTTTAATTTCTTTGTCAATTTATTTTTTGATTTATTTTTTCGATTTATTTTCATTCCCTGTTCCTTCAACAATCTTCTTTATTGAAATATTTGCACAATATCACTTTTCTACATCCTATCATGATTGTTGAAGACTTCAAGGAATTCGAAAATAAATACAAGGGTAAGAAAAATTAATGAAGAAATTGAGGAGAGAGATATTGAGGGAAAAATAAGGCATGTGGCATCTTCTTTATTGAAATATTTGCACAATATCACTTTTGTACATCTTATCATGATTGTTGAAGACTTCAAGGAATTCGAAAATAAATACAATGGTAAGAAAAATTAAGGAAAGAGATATTGAGGGAAAAATAAGGCATGTGGCTCAGTGGTATCTGGTTGAGATATATTGACAATATATAGCAGGTTAAGAGTTTATGAGGTTCCACTCTACTGGTTGACAATAGAGGGAGTAATCCAAGATCTTATATATTGACTCGCGAAAACAATAATTTTTTATGTGGGATATGCATCTTAATCTTAACAGAAGTTGACTGTTTTTTATATAATCTATTTTTTCAAATACCCTCTATATAAGGGCGAGGAGGGCTCTTGGTTCTTGCAATATAACACTAACACTACTCATTATTTTGTTAAGAAAGATGATTATCACAGGTAAAATAGTAGACGAAATTGAGATAAAAGCTTGTGGAGATGTGTTTCATGAGCTGTTTGGAACAAGGCCTCATGAAATCTCCCAAATGACCCCGGACAAAATTCATGGATGTGATTTACATGAAGGTGACTGGGGAAAGGTTGGCACTATCATTTGCTGGGACTACACCCATGGTATTAATCACCCCCTATCTTAATTCTTTCTCTACATATATATACAGTCGATCACATATAATTTAAAAACATAATATTATTTCACTGCCCCTACGCCTCCCGCCCTGAGATCTACTATTGAGCCAGATCATAATTAGTCGAATTAACACTTTTCGATCGACTCTTTAACTATAAACTTGTGTTCATGAAATACATCATACAGATGGGAAAAAGAAGGTGGCTAAAGAAGTGATTGAAGAGTTGGATGAAGAAAACAAGACAGTGAAATTCAGAGTGTTCGAAGGAGATTTGATGGATCATTTCAAGACACTTAGCTTACACATCCATGTGAAAACTCATGGAATCAAGAATCTCGTAACATGGACAATTGAGTATGAGAAACTGAATAAGGATGTTCCAGATCCAGTCTCACTTATGGACTTCTGTATTCATGTTACCAAAGATATCGAATCTCATCATCATGGAAAAAAATGATGATAATATCTGTATGTATCTTCTCATAATTATGTAATAATGAGTGTGTTAATCGTTGTTATATTATCCAGCTTCATTTCTCATCAGGGGAATGTAAGAATAAATAATCAAGTGTCTTTGTCTGTCAAGCTATAATAATGAGTGTGTGTTATTATCGAATAATTATGCTTGTTTGTTATTTAGTACTACCTCCGTCCCTAAAAGATTGTCACATTTTGACTTTTGATGGTCAAACATTATAAAATTTGATCATTAATTCTCATTAAACGATAAGAAATAATATTGTCTTGTAGGACCTTGTTAAATTCGTCTCAATATATATTTTTGAAATATCAACTTGTTATAATTTTTTCGTATGTAGAGTAATAGATATTTATGTTTTAAATTGTGTTTTGTTGACCACCAAAAGTCAAAATGTGACAATCTTTTAGGGATGGAGGGAGTACTATCTTTAGTGCATAAACAATACATCACTTTTTTTCTTAATATCCTATTTGCAAATAATAACTCAAATAATGTAATGATTGTATCATATAGTTAAGTGATAAGTAAAGTATTAACGATTGTTTTATAGGGATATAGATGGTATTGTAAATGTATTGAATGTTTCTTAATACATTCATAATTTTTAACGTGGTATATCGAGAAAGGGATTTGCACATGAACTCAAGAACTCTAAGCTACTAGAAGACCTCCTAACCACTAGCTCATTCGATATTCTCTCATTTATGTATCGTTTTAGGTTACAAAAATCAAAATGTAACAATGACCACTTATTACTAAGACCATCTTGACAATTATCTCTACTAACTTAGAGGTAATTGCTGAAATGGTCCCAGTAAGTGGGTGTCCGTTGCACTTTGGTCCCTGTAAGTGGGACCGATGCGCAAATGGTCCCTGATAGTGTGTAACTGGTGCGGAAATGGTCCTTATTTTAACGGATCCGTTAGTTTTTAACGTTTTTGATATTTTTAAGGTCATTCTGGGGTGATTTCATGATTTTGAAGAGTTTTGGGCATCCTGGGTCGTGTTGTAGTTTGAAACTTCAAACGGTATAACTTTGCGCTAGGGTGTCCGATTGGGATGAATTTTATACTGATTTCATGTATTTTATGACCCAGACAACCTTTTCTTATCTGCCATTGGATTTGTCTCGAAAAAATACATGAAATCGATATAAAATTCATCACAATCGGACACCCGAGCGCAAAGTTATGGCCGTTTAAAGTTTCGAACTACAAGACGACCCAAAATGCCCAAAACTCTTCAAAATTATGAAATCGCCCCAAAAATGAACTAAAAAATATCAAAAACGTCAAAAACTAACGGATCCATTAAAATGGGGACCATTTCCACACCCGTGACACACTATCAGGGACCATTTGCGCATCGGTCCCACTTACAGGGACCAAAGTGCAACGGACACCCACTTACTGGGACCATTTCAGCAATTACCTCACTAACTTACATTACCATTTTCATTAAATTAAAAATTTGAGCCAATAAATTTTAAATATCGATTTTTCTAAAATGTGTCCTCAATGCACATATATTATGATGCTAACAAGGGAAAGTAATTAATTAAAATTTGCATTTGAAATTTGATATCGAAAGATTATTTGTAAATATTTTTCATTATATGCTTATACATATGTAGTATTTTGATTTTATGGTTAATTCTGAACTTGTGTTTTTAGGACATATTTTAGAAAAATCGATATTAATAGTTAAGTGAAAACTTTATACAGAGACATGCATGATACAGAGTTTTTAGGTCCGAATTGGTATGGTATGCCTAATTCACTTAATTCACTTGTAGATAAATGGAAATTGCATTCATAAAATCTTTTGAGTTGTCAACATTTTATTGTGAACCTTTTCAACAACTTCAGTTGACTAACTAAACGATACAATTACCCCCTCTCTCACAATATTTTTTAGAAAATAACTTTTGATTGATAATAAAAGTAAAATTTTACTCCCTCCGTTCCTAAAAGATTGTCACATTTTGACTTTTGTTAGTTAAACATTAAAAAATTTGATCATGAATTCCCATTAAACGATAAGAAATAATGTAGTCTTGTGGGACTTTGTTAGATTCGTCTTAATATATATTTTTGAAATATTAACTTTTTATAATTTTTTATCATGTAGAATAATAGATCTTTATGTTTTAAATTGTGTTTTGTTGACCACCAAAAATCAAAATGTGACAATCTTTTAGGGACGGAGGGAGTATTATTTATTTGTTACAGATTTATGTTCATACTATTAGATTTTTATACTTTTTTATGTATTTAATATTTTGATTCTTTCACCATCCCTATATAAACATTATTACCCCACGGGGTATAGCTCAAATGGTAAGGGGCTTCACTATAAGAGTGTGCTTCTCCACAAGTGTGTGTGTTCGATCCACGGTAGGTGCATGAGTAACTTTGCATTTGTTCAAGGGAGGATCTGCTTGTAGGGTGTTTATCCAACCTACTCTAGACACTCTTGAGGTGGAGTACCGAACCGCTAGAGACACATCCCGAATTCACCTCCTTTGTTGGGCGGGCTAGCCAAGCGGAGACGCCTTAAATAAGTATATCATTTATTATTACCCCACGTACCTACCTGCTGTCATTTGCCATAATTTAATGCCCAATTGTGCAATAATTCTTAATATAACATTTGTTTATTATGGCAAAATAGTCGTCGCTCCTGCTTGTCTAAATAATCTTAATCAAGCACCTGAGATTTCGGTGCGACCATGATTCATGTGTTAACGGTCATGCTCGTGTAGATACGATGTGTTATACTCTCTCCATTCTTTTATACTATTTTTTCTTTTAACTATTTACACATAAATTAACAAAAATAAAAAGTAGTCAAAAACTCCATTGAAGATATAGAAATCATAATAAGTTGAAACTATATTGAAGATGTAAAGGTAAAACTTTAATACTAAGTCGACAAATATTTTTGAACAAAAAAATTGTACTAGAACGACAAGTAAAAATGAAGGTAGGAAATATTATTTATAAGACGAGAAGTTAATTTCCTAACATTTAGGAGGTATATTAGAATATAAAATTTGTTAGCAGTTGATGAGTAATATTGTAAATACGACAGTAAATCATCGAATTGCACAATACATAAAATGATAAAATGAAACTTGTATATAAAAGACCATCCAGCATTGAGGAGTTTCATACGACATACATCACTTTGTCTAGCTTCTTAGTAATAACACTCACACACTTGTATACGTCATACGTTATTATCCTTCTACTTTGCTTTTAGTAAATATGATCATTAGTGGAAAAATTGTTGAGGAAGTGTCAATAAAGGCTGCCGGAGATGTGTTTCATGAGCTTTTTGGGACAAGGCCTCATGAAATCTCCACCATGTGTCCAACCAAAATTCATGGATGTAATTTACATCAAGGTGACTGGGGAATGGTTGGTTCTGTCATTTGCTGGGACTACACCCATGGTATATAATTTTCCATCACCTTTTACGGGCGGACGATTGAACACATGATTGAGGGGAGACGTGCATTATTCATGTAGTCGGACCCTACTTAGTGAGATAAGACTTGGTTTGATTGATTTGGATAAAACTTATAACATTATACCAATACATCCGAGAAATATTAATCAACTGATGTGAGAGTGAGACGACTAAGTTCTCATTATATAATGTCTAAGCATCTACTTACACTTAATCTTCTAACACTAACTAATGTTGGTTCTTGAATTACAGATGGGAAAAAGAAGGTAGCTAAGGAAGTAATTGAAGCCTTAGATGAAGAAAACAAGACAGTCAAATTCAGAGTGTTTGAAGGAGATTTGATGGATCAGTTTAAGACAATCAGCTTTCAGATTCATGTGCAAACTCATGGCATCAACAACCTTGTAACATGGACAATTGAGTATGAGAAGTTGGACAAAGATGTCCCAGATCCAGTCTCACTTATGGAATTCTGCATTCATGTTACAGAAGATATTGAATCTCACCATCATGCTAAGAAGTGATCAACTCTTTCCATGGTGTATGTCAGTATGTGTGTGATCATACAATAATAGTTTGAGAAAAATAATGATGTATGTTTGATGTTTTATGTGCTCTAAATTGTAATAAGGTAAAATAAAAATGTCAATGAAATGAAGTTAAGTGTGATATATTAAAAAGTCTCATTAAGTTCTCCACTAAACATCTTACAACTTTGCCCTATTTTTTATCGAGACTCTAAGAAATCCAAAACCATCTGCTAGATCATCGTCAACAGAATCCGAAACATCTTTGATCACCACTAGATCATCACTATATGCCCTCTCATCACCGCCTTCGTATACTAAATGAAATGCCCACCTAAGAGGGTTGCATCTCCAGGGCTTCACCTCAAAAAGAAAATTACCGTCAAGCTCTTCTACCTTTCTGTCAGCCATGATGATTGAAATTGGTATGTAGATGAAGCCAAAGTGGTCACAGAAATCAGTTGAATATAAGGAGAACATGTTACCACCATATGTTTCCGCAGAATTTCCACTCAATGCGGAGAGTAGAAACTCTTCATGCTTCGATGCACTAACTACGCTCACTGCAATTCCTCTGAGTTTTTCATCAAACCAACATGAACATTGGGGAAGTGTCACCGTCACTCTAGAACCTTTGCTCTGATACTTGAACCAATCTGGAATGGAATTCCCTGGTAGTAAAACTTTCAGATTTTTCTCCCTCTTGCATAACACAGTAGAAATCAAATCCTACAAAATACAAATAGTAAAATCAGAGTTAGCCTTGTTCCAGAACATAAAATAGCAATTTACGTCTTAAATATTCGATAAAATATCACAATCAACGAGTAGGAGGATAACTTTGTTGACACTAATCGCCAATAACATACTCTTAAGAAGGCTAAACAATCTGAAGTACTAATAGCAACACTAAGTTGGGACGCTCACCCCCAGTCCCCCCTAAGCTCCAATGAAGATTCTTCTACCTCCTTTAAGTGTCTCTTCTTGTGCCTCTTGCCTAGCACAAGTATACATCATGATTTGTGGTTATAATGTAATTGATTTCCACAGTACAAGTTTTACAATCGATTAAAGCAGGAGGTACAATGAGAGACATGGAAAGGAGGTAGAATCCTATTACCCAAGTTCCATCTATCAGTGCACACAATTGGCTAATATATCTACATCTATAAAGAGTGAAAGAGAAATACCCAATCCCATAAGGGCAATAGTGACACAGGTATATCATACTGTTTTACTTGATATTGATAGCAACGTTCAAGTGACAAGTACTGCAAATTCTTGCATTTCTCCAGCAGTTTTAATAGTGATGGGATGGTCAGAGAAACACAATGGTCCATTTTTAAGATCTTTATGTTTGACGGAATATGTGGCATTGCTTCAACCATAATGCAACCACTTAGGATGAGGCGTTGGACTCCACTGGTTTCAGAAATTATCAGCTGATTCATCTTCCTTTTCCGCTGTAGCGATGTCAGTTGTGGATTATCAGTAAAATATTTTAACCTGTCTAAGCCACCAAGATTTAGCTCCTCAAGATATGGAAGGCGAAATAGGCTGTTTGGTAATGTTACCTGAAAATATATTAAAGGAAGAGTTAATTATAATTGTCTGCCTTGTCAAATAGAGATGACCATCATCTAAATTTATAGACATGATACAAGATCTACAAGATACTTAAAGTTGAACAATATCTAACAATATCACATATTCTAGCTAACTAAATATACTTACTAAAATTATACAAATCATAATAATAATACTAATCGTATATCTGATATAATGATATCAATAGAATATCTAGAGATATATCTACTATTACCACATTTTTGCACTTCAAAAGCTGCAACTTTTGGAGGCTCGAAGCGTTCCCCATCGACCATGGCAAACATTTTATTGGGGTACTTGCCAACATGAGTTCATTCAGGGCTGTAACAATTTCTTCAATGCCAGGAAAATTTTGTAATCCGGAATATCGGAGATTGAGAGTGATTAGAGACTCCATCTGTCTGATTACAGGGAAATTCTGAAGCTTAATGCAACCTTCCAAAATGATTTGCTGGAGCTTCTTATGAACTCCAATGGATTCATGAACTCCTACCAACTCTATGCATTTGTAAAGATTTAATACCTTTAAGTTTGGCATATAAGAGAAATTTGGAGTTTGTACGACTTTACTAAATGGAACTTCAAGTCGCTTGAGCATGAAAGGTTGGAAACTGTCCGGTAGAGATTGTGCTGGATAATGCCACCATTCGAGCCACCGCAATGAATTAGGAAGATAATCAATATCTTGACATAACCGTGCAAGGCGTATATCATTTATCTCAAGGAACCTGAGCTTATTCATTTTGCGGAACATTCCTCTGCATACTTTCAGGATGTCCTCTTTGATGTCATAGCTTACAACCATGCCTTCAGCTGAGTCCCCTGCCTAAAGTGAAAAGAAAAAGTATTACTCCGAAGTAATACTTAAACTATGGATATAAACAAGCGAAATAGAAGCACAATATTTCTATTTACACCTATTTCCATTTGCCATTTGTTGGAACTTCTGATAAGTCTATGTTGATTTAAATAATCAATAAAAAAATTAACTCAACCTGCTATTTTAATAAGACTGTATTGAATTAATTATAGAAGCAGAACAGAAAGGAACAGAAGAACAGAAAACTAGGAACAGAAGAACAATAAAATAAAAACTACTTATGGCCCTCATTCTGAAATATATACTGGCACTGCACATATGAGAGACAACAAAATCTTACTGTATTACTAGACTAGTATCTACTAAGATATTCGTTTTGTTATTGTATGTCTAGTAAAGTTAAGGCTAGAAATACGACAGAAACATCAAATATAAAAAAGGAAGAGCTTAGGGTGTTTATTTCTTGTATGGAATTGGGGCATACTTTATATAAATTCCTCAAAATTTGTATAACTAATTTGTCAATTCTGCACAAAAAACAAACATGCCTGAAGTAAAATGAGATGGATCAACAGGCTTACAGTGTCATTGGCTAGTACTTGGAATATCTCCTCGTATTTCCATAAGCGACTATAGCTTCCAACATCGTTGTTGGCTTTTCGCCTGATGATGTGCCAACCCATCTCTTGAATAAGATCATGCATTTGAATGGTATCTGCTGCTATCTTATGGTCCAGAATTTTCGAATTCTTTTCATGGTAAATAGATATAAGTGATTTTTCAATAAGAATATTGAAGTCTATTAAGTGGAAACCAAAACTCTCAAGCTTCTCCTTCACTCTATCAACTTCTTTCCCTCTGAAGAAACAAGCAATATCTAAAAAAACATCTTGCTGAGGAGGTTCTAAATCTTCAAAGCTTATCTCAAGTTTTGAAAAAATTCTATTTTCAGGAATATATTTTAGCTTTTGAAGTGTACTTCTCCAATCACATTCCTTCCTTCTGTACAAATGAGAACCCAAAATTTGTAGAGCCAATGGAAGATCACCACAATATTCTAAAACATCATGTGAAAGCTGAAAATAATCTTGGGGAGGTTGGTTATCCTTGAAGGCATGCCTACAGAACAGTTGCATTGAGTCCCGTCGCGATAATAACTTCACTTCATGTATCTGGTGTGCTCTTTTTAATAAATGATCATTCCTTGTCGTAATTATAATTCTACTACGACCACCTAGCCAATTATTTTCTCCGGCCAATGCCTCCAGTTGTTCTATATCATCGACATCATCGAGGACCAGAAGTACCCTTTTACAACAAAGCCTTTCTTTTATCATGTTTTTGCCTTCAGATATATCAAGTATATTAACTGTATTTCCTAAAACTTTGGATAGAAGAGTTTTTTGCAAATCAAATAATCTTGAGTTTTTTTGCCTCACATCTTGAAGAAAACAACTCCCCTCAAATTTATTCTTCATATCATCAAAAATAACTCTTGCAACAGTGGTTTTCCCTACACCTCCCATACCCCAAATACCAATGAAGAGAACTTCATCTATATCACTATCCACAAGTTTATTTATTTCCTTAACAAGATATTCTATTCCCACAAGATCTTTTGTAAAACTAGTGCCCTTTGGTGGCAATGCCAAGAGAATCTTGTCAACTATCTTCTCAACACACAATGCTTCACTCCTGAAGAGCATAGAGGGCTATTTAGTTAGTAGTTACATACGTTCACCTAAAACGAGTACCATCTTTGCGACAAGTGTAGCCAGGGTCCAGGCATGCAAATAGAAATAGAACTAGTTGAGACTTAAACTAAGCAAGATGCATCATGTTCCACTATTTAATTAATCAATGTTTTAAAAAGTATGATAGGTTGAGGTGAATCAAGTTGAGATATGATTACTAATTTCACACAAACTCAATGGTATAACATACAGAGTATTAATCAACAGAATTACACATAATTCATCATTTCAAACTATCTTAATCCATCAATGTAGAACACCATTCGATTAGCAGGAAAGAAAGCAGTATGTATATGCTTACTTGCCACGTATGTCTTCTCCATTCAAACTAGCCGCTTGTGTTAAAGCTTCCCTCCAAACCCCCAATCTCCCATTATTTTCCACACGGTTGACATGACTGGCGAATGCCTCACCAAAACTGTTTGTTTGCTTGCGAACATCAGATGGGTCCACATCATAGAATATTGGCAAGACAATCATACCAAACTTTTCCCTGCATTTCATAATATTCACAAGTTCATTGAGGCACCATGTGGATGACCCATAGCTCTTTGAGAACACAACAACAGCGATTTTTGAACCCTCGATAGCTCTCAAAAGTTCATTTGAAATAGATTGTCCCCTTTGTATATTGATCTGATCAATGTAAATTATTATCCCTCTCTTGTTAAGAGCATTGTAGAGATGACTAACAAAACTGTTGCGAGTTTCTGAACCTCTAAAACTTAGAAAAACTTCATATGAACAAGGCCTTATTGGAGATGACATATCACTCATCTGCTAATGATTTTATGAATATCTTGGTTTTGATGATAACGAAGAAAGTTCGGTTGTACACAAATTCCCAAACACAAGGTTCCCTTTTGGCCAATCCGTAATTCTGAATGACAAACCTGGTACGTAGCAATAAAGCTCCAAAAGTCGCTCCGACACAGTGTGGCAGCTATAAGCTTTTGTAGTGCAACATTCATTATCTGATCTAAATAATAACTATAGTTCATTATATATGAAAATAAAATGAGATCTGGGTCAAGATCTAACAAATCATTCAAATTATATAATCTTGAAAGTTAGAAAGTACATAATTAAAAATTATCCAACATATAACTACAATTCGAAAAACAAACATGCATCGAAAATCGAAATATTCAAAGAATCTAATCTTGAAAGGTACAAGTGACATAATTAACAATCCAATAGACAAAACAACCGAACTTATCATCTCGATCAAATTAAACTATGCACAATCAAAACATATATGGAAGAACCACATGTGGTGTTCTAACTTCAAATAATAAATTAGTGTATCAGTTTCATATTAAATGATTGTCTGGCTAAAAAGTTGTTTATTAAGAAGTTAGTAAAGATTAATATTATACCTAATTAAAATTAATGGTAATTATTACATATATCAACTCAATAAATTACTCTCAGAATAAAAAACAATCATTAAAATCAAAAGCAAATATTGTGGTAAAAAATTAAAAATACCAAAAAGTATATTGAATCTAAACAATCAACTAGTATGAAAAATCAAAGTTAGCACAGATAATTATCTGATATGGAACAGAGGGGTATCAAATAGGTCAATTGTTAAATTTAGTTACACCAAACTAAAATAATAGTACTATACTTAAATTAAACAAAACAACCCGAAATCAAACTTAATAAACTGAAGTTAAACATTAGATTCATGTAAACTGGAACTACATAAAGTGAAATTAAGGAAATTACACTAAAACAAATAAAAAAAACTAATAAACTTAAATATAAGTAATTACACTGAGTAAAATGAAAAAAGTAAATTGAATTACCTGGAGAAGAGCAGAGGCGGATACAAAGATAAGTTCCGATTTTCTGATTTAGACAGCGAGCTGAGATTTATATAGTAACACTTATACAAGAGCTTCTCGAAATATTTTCGAAGGATGTTTTTTTGGTTTCTAGTTTTTGCCCCCGTTGACCGATGGTGTTCAGCACTTCATCATGCAGTATACTTCAGGAGGAGAGGAAGTTGTTTATTGAAATTTATTATGCGATTTCTCCCTCTCTTTTTTTGTATTCTGGCCTTTTCAAATTCTAGTTTTTATTTTGTTTTGACTAATTCACATTTTGCCTTTTATACATCAAATTGATTTCAATGTACCTTGAAAACTACATTTTTTGGGCATTTTTTTGGGGTTAATTTGAAAAATGTAGTTTTATTATTATTAAAAAGTGCCCAAAAAATTAATATGTGTGTTATTCCAAATTTTCCCTTCTTTTAAAATGAAATTTAATTTGAATTTGACATTTCAGAGGGCAAACTGAAAAGATAAATAGTTCAGTCTCTGATCTGAAAAGATGAATAGTTCAGGTGGCAAATCGAAAGCGTATCAATTGCTCATGGGGCCAAAAAAAAAAAGTAAGCTTTTAATGTATAAAATAAAAAGTAGTACTATAAGTTGATAAAAAGTCTCAAAATGTGTCAATCCTACAATTTTCTCCATGTAATTTAGTCCACATACTATATGGGATTTACACATGACATTAATCATATATATAATATGCATTACACATGCCTAAAATTCATTTTTATTATTGGATACTTGTTTCTAAATTTTGTTCCTCATTCTAAAATTTTGTTAATTAGGCTGCAACTATATCTTTTTGAAACACTATGATATAATTGATAAATGATATATTCAAACTACACATAATCTTGGTCTCAACTCTGAATGACTTAATCTCACAACACCAATTTGATGAGAATACATTTCAATTGATATACAATACTATATATTGCTAAACAAGCAATGAAGCATAGTAGTGTGAGCATGCATATGGTTGCCTTCCTCTAGAGCCCTTTGGCTCCTTCAGCATGAATCCACTCAATTTGAACCTCAAGTTCCCCACACTCAACATCTCTCAACTTGAGGCGCAAGTCCTGAGTCAATCTCCCCTTATTCCACACCACGCAACTCTCTTTGGTTAGGCAGTTGGCATTGCTCGGTTGTACTCGGTCCACGGTCGTCCCATCGGGCATGTCTTTTATCCCCATCCTTATGCATTCTACTAGCTTTGTAATGCTGAAATCTGCATCCCCCATTTTGTCATCACCTGTAAATGTATCCTTGTCATACACTGTCTGCATACAAAAAAACGACAAAGTTTTCAGTATCATCGATTTACCTCCCTTTCGTGCTACTAGTTGCAAAATTATGTTACATGTGCATGTCGTACAATTTTTTTAATCGGGAATCATAGAAGGAAGGTGATCTTCTCCAGAAAACAATATCAATTTCGAAATAATAATTATAGATTAATTAAGTAACGATACTCACAAGAAGAACCGGACGAGTAATATTCTTGATAGCAAGAGTCAAGTCCTCATCCCAAGTAGGATTGCAGTTGCGCTTGATAACACGAGTCTTCACCTTCTGTTTTCAACAACAAAGCCTTTGTATTAGTGATTGAGGAAATTAAATGACCCCTAAAACTTAATTAATCAGATGGACCCTAGCGTATAAACCAATTAAGGTTCGAGAGTCCAGGACACAATAATAAAATACTCGTTCAATCGCCTAATTCTCTCCAAAACAAATACACCAACAAGACAACGAGATTCTCTCGGCTCTTGGGAGAACATTAACACTAAAAATACAGATTTTTTTCATTTCCAAGATTCTCTACCTCTCTACATAGGATTCGCAAAAAATAATCTAGGTTGAATCCAAATTATATACAGTAGATAGATCATACAAAGCGAATTTCCATGAAGATTAAATGATAAGAGATAAAACAAGAAACATAGATAGACATAAAAGGATGAGACAAATCATTTTTTAAAATAATTAAAAGATGAAACTGTCGTCCTAACATCTTACGTATTGAAATTATAAAAATTACCTGGTCATCACCTACAGAGGCAACAACGTAAGGATCACTGCTAACGGTGTCACGGATAGCGAGGTCGATACCTCTTTGAACCTTGACCTTGAGAAGCCCAAAAATATTTGAATTCTTAGAACTCATTGGAGAATTCAAAGTTTCTAATTTCTTTGTGTTCTAAAATTTAACAAAGTTGAAGCTTTTCTTTTATTATTTCAATTTTTGGTGGAATGAAATGTGGATGGGAGGAAAATATGTGGGAGACCGATAACATCGGATCGAGGTCCGCGGTTAGAATCTTTCATGCATCTCTCGTCACAAACTATAGAAGATTAATATTTGTCCTTCAATTATGGTTTCTAAGGAGTCGAATTTTGAACCAAATAATTTGTGATTATTTTAATTTTGATTTGTCGAACCTACTTTTCCAATGCTATCGACACCATTACTTTGGATATTAACACATACATAAGCAATATTGTAAAATTTGAATGTATACAAATGTGGTCATTAGCAAATGTGGCCACATTAGCAATATTTTCATTTTAGTTAATACTCCCTCCGTCCCTAAAAGATTGTCACATTTTGACTTTTTATAGTCAAACATTATAAAATTTGATCATGAATTTTCATTAAACGGTAAGAAATAATATAGTCTTGTGGGACCTTGTTAGATTCGTCTCAATATATATTTTTGAAATATCAACTTTTTATAATTTTTTCACATGTAGAATAATATATATTTATGTTTTAAATTATGCTTTGTTGACCACCAAAAGTCAAAATGTGACAATCTTTTAGGACGGAGGGAGTATATTATTTGAGTGCAAACTACATACTAATATATAATAAGAATATTTTGACAATAATATTCATGCATGTTCGATAACTTCAAAATAGTTACTCCTAATTTTAATAGATCTTTTGCATCGCTATTAACTAACAGGATTAATTATAGATAATAATGTGCATAATGAGAAAAGGACGATTTTAAATTGCTAACTATATGATATAAGGGGAAAAATAAATCGTATGATTAATTTTGTGAAATATGACGAGTGAGATCTTCTCCTTCATATATAATTTTCATTGTATTGCTCTTCCAAATGCACATCTTTCAAGTTCATTTCTACATATCATTTTAATTAAAAAAAAATCTCATCATTTCTAATCAATTTGAATTGAAAGAACCTACTCAGAAACTCCTCATGTCTTGTACTTGCACATATTAAATCAAAGGCATTACTTTTATTTTCGATAAATTTCTAACTCAAGAGTTTGATTTTATACATACCATTTTGATACTAAATTATTGATATACGATAACAATATGTATTAAAAGATGAAATGAAATTATCAAGTGGAATAGAGTACCTTGGTAGCGGAATTAAACATACATGTTAAATAAAATTAAATCGAACTTTTCTCTAGACGAGATAAATATTTGTGTTACATTATAATTAATACATCATACATGGACATATTCGAGGAGACTATTTCTGCAATACAACTCATAGAGCGACGAAAAAGGAGTTTCATCTCCCTCCGTCCACTCCAGTGCCCTGTTTTGGCAAGTACTTTATTGAAAACGAAACAAAGCAACGTTCACACTTTATTTGTTGGGCATTTTTCAAGCCGCAACTCAAACTTTAAGCAACAAATACCAGACAATAATATTAGTATTACACAAAAACAATCCAACAAGTCAGATTGGTCGTGATACTTATTCAATGAGATGAAATCTTGAGACGGAATGATTTGATAAACAAGTCTGTCATTCATCCTGAATCTCATTCAATGAGATGATATCTTGAGATTGATGGATTTATTCAGCCACGACTTCCAACTGGACGATGCCTTCCTAGATATCACCGGGGACTTGTCATCGTCGACTGTCTTTTCAACCTGTGGCTTCTTGCAGAGACTGAAGTTCCGCACTCCAACTGACCCAATTTTATCCCATGGTCTTAGAGCTGCATTGAAGAGAAATGTCTCAGAACTCATCAAGAATGCATATCACAGATCATAATTGATGAAACATGACCGAAACAATAAGTTATCAAACTGCAATTGGATTATAAAAGAGAACAGAAGGATCACTAAAATCAGCTCACTACAACAAACATTCAGCAAACAATCATTACAGAAACACAAATTTCTCCAAAAGCATCACATTTCAAGCTGTAACATTGAAAAAACAAACTACTCCTACAAACTAGATGACCTTTCAAGGACTAAGCGAATATAAAATAGGTAAGTATTACCTTCAATGTTGTTATTAGGAGAGTACAACACAAAAGTATTAAGATCAGAGCCAAGAACAGGAAGCCTCCCCTCTCTATGGTATGATTTCAACACCATCTCAATCACAGTCTCGACCGACTCATCCTCATTCACCACAAACCTCAAAGGTCCAGGGCTCCCCAAAACATTCACAGTAACCAACAATCTGTTACAACTCTTGTTCACCTGATGCTTCTTTTGCTTGTACAGCAGCATGATTATTTTTTCCAAAAATACCAAATCAAGAATTCTCAATAAACAACAATTATTTTATAGAATAATCTTGTGGGCAATCATATAAATCGAATTAAAAACAAAAATTGAAGCAATCTTGAATTTTTACGAATTATTCTCAAATTGGGTTCTTGATCAATTCTGACTTCACGGGTCAACGCCAATGCAGCGGTAGTACCAGCCTTCCTTGCAAGATCCGAAGGAGAATGAGGAAGAATGAGAGATCCCCCTTCTTTGAGAAGAGGAGGGGGAGATCATCAACAAATTGCTGAAGCTTTCCACCATTCACAATCAATTTAAGATTTTCAAATTATTGTTTGTGGATTCTTTAGATTGTTCATAAAAATATGGTATTGAATAGAAAGATCGATTCTTATGGGATTCCCACAATAAATATGTGGGTTCTTCAACTTGTTGATAAAAAAAATCAGATTTTTAATAGAATGATTGAACTTTTTTATGCAATAAATTCAAGATTATCAAATTCTGGTTTATGGGTTTTGTTGATAAAAATATGATATTCAATAGAAAGATTGAATTTGTTATGGATACACAATCAAATCAAGATTTTTACAAATCATGGTTTGTGGGTTACTGAAATTGTTGATGAAATCACATTTTGATAGAAAGAATTTTGTTTATGTGAGAAAATGAATACATGAGAAAATAAATACATGAGAAAACTTGAAGAAAAAGGGGTGATGATGAAGGGGGAAATTATACGATTTATATAAGGAAAAATTGTTAGTTGGTTACGGCTAGGGCTTTGTTTGATTGTTTGTTTGTTAGATACAGTGTTTTATTGAGTTGTCATATGTTGTTGTCTATAATTACGCATTTACGTTAACACGGTTTGTTATGAACTCATGGTGATCTTTAAGTTGTGTTTGAGATCGAATTTGAGTAGCATTCCATAACCAATTAAGTGTATTCAAACTCATTAGAATGAATATCTGATTAAGTTTTAAAACTATATTATACTATATGATTTTGTGAAATTTTTTTACACATTGACAGATTTTGTTGCCATTGCATCAAAGCAAAACTTTTGCATAGGATTGCATTCTCCCGTGAATTGATTATTTTATTCCAAACTTAAAACAAATTTCTTTCATACTCCTTTTTTCTTTCTTTCAGTCTTTTTCGTCTTCGTCTTCCTCCATTCTAAACCACCACCATCCTCATTGCCCAGCCACCCTACTAGCCCTGTTCTTTATAACTCTTGTAACTTGCGCCACCCCACCCCTCCTTCCTCACCCCGTTAACCATCCCCCAACCTCACACTCATGCCCCAAAATCACATATCCATTATACCACACCTCCACCCATCACCACCACCACCATTACCATTACCATCACATACCAAAATTCTTCTCCTCTATCCCTCCGCCCACCTACTGGAAAATATTTTGAATTTGGGAGTGGGGTGAAGGTAGGGTGGGAATGGTAGTTGTGGTGATTGATGGTGGTTGTGCTTGTATTTGTGAAGAAGAAGATTATGTTAGGGAAGAGCAATTTGGGAGAAAGGATTAAAAGTGGTTGATGGTGATTATGTAAGGGTAGTGTTCGGTGATTGTAAAGGTGGTAGGTGTTGGTGGTGGTTAGGTGGGATATGAGATGACAAAGATACGAGAAAGAAGAAGATGAAAGGGGAGGGTAGAATAGTCACTTCCACATGATGGGTAATATGTTTCGCAAAAACAAAGCCAATGATGCTAGAAATAAAAAAATAAAAAATGGCACCAAAGGGTATCAATCTGCACAAATTCCCAATTTTGTTAAACCAATACACGTACTTGATTAATTTATCAATGTTGTGAGCGTAAAAGGGTAACACGACAGTCACTCTATACCCATGTCTTATGTGAGTACCATTTTTACTCGATACTTAAAACAACCCGAACGCTTTGGTCCCTGCGGATGCTAACGCAATGTGATTTCTGCCCAATGCTCTGAATGCGTATCAAAGTGAAAAGGTTCAACAAATCGCGGGTAAACGGCTGGAGTAACTATGACTCTCTTAAGGTAGCCAAATGCCTCGTCATTTAATTAGTGACGTGCATGTGATGTGCATGAATGGATTAACGAGATTCCCACTGTCACCTGACTCTATAAAATGTTTATCTCGGTAATACAAGATATCAACTCGAACTTGATTAGTTGACAAACCAGTATAGGAGTCAGACATAACATTTGTCTAATGCGACTTGGATCGATTAAATATGAAATCTAGGTTTGATTTGATGAAAAGAAATGGGATTTGTTCTAGTGGCTCTCTTAAATATAAGTAATATTTTGGCTTATATTTCAACATCATTATATATGTTCTGCTACAAATTGGAGGTATTATTAAGCTAGATCATTCTGTTGCCTTTTTAGATTGTTAGAAGGTATAATTGAATTTCTTAAACATATGAGTGGATGTATTATTTGGTTTGGAAATAATTCCTTCATCTTCAAAATAAATTAATTAAGAGTTGGTGCTTTAGAGGTATTTGTAATATGATAATTTTGATTAACATTAAAATTATATATATTAATCAAAATATTCGAACTTTTAATTTTACCTCATAACAAATTAAATTGGATGATAAATGCTAATTATTGATAAATTGGGACATAAAGCGACTATGGGCCTTGTTCGATATTTTTTGTTGTAAATTTGCTATGAAAGTATTAATGTAATAATATTACAAGTAACGAATACATAATTATCAACTAATATATCATTAGAGTAGGTGTTAACTAACAAACAATAAAAATAAAACTTGAAACAATCATCTACAATAAAAATTGAACCAAGACCTCTTAGTTGGAAGCTTAAGTAAAATATTATTAAGTTATTGAGCCATTTAGTGTTTTTTAAACGGATATATCGCAATCTAAGATAAACGTGGAAATGAAAAAGTATCACTACTTTGACCATATTTTTAAAACCATAATGTGGATATACTTATAAATTGGAAAGTCCCTCAACCCTTTCTTCATTTTTATTGTTTTTTACTTTTTTCTTCTTCTAAGTCGCTCTCGCCAATACCTCACCAATAACCCTCTCCCACCCTTACCCTCACCCAGTCACTCCCAACTAGGGGCCAACCTAGAGGGCCCCACCACCCCTAAGTTTTTTATACCGTTATATATAATATAAATTTTATTTGGATTTTGTAATATAATATAAAAAGTGTAAGTAAATCAAATGGAAGTATAGATTAATTGGTTGAAGCCTTCCTTTGGAAAGATGGAGCTCATGGTTTCAAGTCTCACAAGACATATTTGTGCTTTAATTTTAACTTAGTTTGAATTTTTTTTGATACTTTAACTATTTTTTTTTAATTTTTGGCCCCCCTTATTACATTTTTTTTAGAGTTGGCCCCCATTATTTTCATCTTAGTTTTGTCCCTACTCCCAATTGCAGTCGAAGCTCTAGCCCATGCATGATTTTTACTAAGGGAAAGGGGGATGCCGCATTTTTTGGTGGGGTGAAAGGGGACCGTCGCATTTTTTAGGTGGGGTGGGGAACTTGTGTTTTTTAGTTTAGGGTGAGGGGTAGGAATGAGGCATCGGGTATATGATATGCTATGAGGGATCCGTGGTAGTCGGTGATGTTAGTGGTGGTAGTGATGGTTGTTGTTGTTGGTGATGTAAATTGAAGATGAATATGGGAAAGAATGTGGATAGTGGTAGCTTTTGAAAGTGTAATTTGTATATTTGACTTGAATATGTGGTATTTAGGTCAAAAAATAAACATGGTGACAAAAATTAAAGAGAGAGTTGACAATTGATATTTTGCCTATTTCCTCAAAATAAAAAGCAGAATAGTTCATTTCAGCCTTTTGTTAGAACATACGACACACGTCAAATGGACAAATAATTTGTTTTTCTATTTGAGGTGTGTTACATTTCATAATGCAATGTTTAAACGATATGTAACATTTGGATATCAAATTGTACCAAGGAACTTGAATACAAGTGGTTTCCACCACTACTTAACAAAAAATAAGAGTATGAATGTTCGATCTTTAATTTTTAAATTGCATGAAGTGAAAATCAGAATCCACCTTTTAAGTTTAGTTACATATATATTCTTATTAATTTTTCAATTAATTTTTCTATGTAATTCTACGAAAAATAAAATTAAGGATAAAAGTGAAAATTTAAAAATGTGGTAGTTATTAGTGGAGATTAATACTATTGTATATGCGAATGAAGATGTCTTTAACTTGTGCGGAGTATATCGAAATATGATATGTAGAATAATGTTTAGCTTGATTTGGTTATTTATTAAAGTAGTAAAAAATATCATATGATTAAATGATTTCATAAAATAATGATATCGATTTGGTGCATGGGCTGGCAAAGCCAACTATCATGTTGGACCCTACATCACAATTCGCAAGGCTAAAAAGAAAAGTGAAAAACAATCTTTTTTTGTTCTTTTTATTTTTAACAAATAAAAAAACAACTTTATCTTTATTATAGTATAATTATTCGAAAGAGAAGGCGATCTAAATGGGGAAATAATCTGATGGGTAGCCTTCAAACATGGAGAAAAACACTTGGAGCACTCAAAGACCACACCACTGTTGGCCTTGCCCATGTCAATAGTGATTTCAAGGTTTTTAAAGTTTTTTTTTTAATCTTTATATGTATAAATGTAGACATTTTAATTAATTTTCCATTTTTTGTTATTTTTTAATATAAATTTGTTTAATTGGTAGTAATTGAATGATTTAAGGTTCTCGGTTCTTAAATTTTCCATTTTTTGTTTTTACTTTTAAATATATATTGTTATTATTTATTGTTTAATTGACACTAATTGAATGATTGTCGTTGAAAACTATACCATTCCAACTTCTTGAATTTCACCCGTTTTTGTTTGCTATATATAAAACTAAGATATTTTTAAATTAATTCTTTTGTGATTGGTAGTAATTGGATCATCTGAGGTTGAAAAAAGATATCAGTACAAGGTTCTTCAATTTCTTATATTTTTAAGTAATTCTTGTTTAGTAGGTACCAATTGAATGATTTGAGGTTCATCTCAAGGTTCTTGAATATCCTATTTTTGTTTTCTTTTATGTTGTAAAGATACATGTTTTACTCAGTTCTTGTTTATTTGCTAGTAATTGCACGATTCGAGGATATCATTCCTAAGTTTTGGAATTTTGCGTTTTTCTGTTTTGTATATGTAAAAGAATATCTTTTAAAAAAACATTAATTATTCCTTCGTTAATAGTGGTTGAATGAACTATCTTTTTTAGTTAAGTTTAGTATAGAGTGATTAAATGATTTGAGGTTGGATAATTAAATAATTTCAGTTAATTTTTCTGTTTTGTATAATTGTTTTCTAATACTTAGTTTATATTGTGTTGTGTGATATAGGATGTCGATGTGGCGATCGTTAAGGCTACAAACCATGTGGAGCACCCACCGAAGGAGAGATATGTTAGAAGTGAGTTTATCTGTTCATTCCTGGAACCCAACATGTTCATCAACTGTAATTAAGTCGATCTACACTTAGTTTACTCTTGGTAATAGTAAAAGAGTGGTATGATGGGAAAGTCTGATTGATAGTTGATATGGGGAATATGTAATTTTGGATTAGGTTCTTTGTATGAAAGACTGTTGATGTCTTGATGGATGTTTCTTGCAGAAATTATGGCGGCCACATCGGCTGTACGACCTCGGGCAGATGTTGCATATTGCATACATGCACTTTCTAGACGATTGGCGAAGACTCATAACTGGACGGTATTGACACTCATCCTTTTTCTGTGAAATATTGTTATGTGGCCTTTTGTGTTCATCACAATGGTTTTGATTGGCTTGAGACCTTTTTTTTACGGTCATCAAATGTCAAGAACAATTCTTTTTAGCTGCTACTCAAGCAAATAGACTAAGTGGCAGTTCTGTTACCATCTATTGACTGCAGACCTGTAGTAGCACTTCCTGGTGTTTCTAATTATGTACCCATTGAGTGATCCTCCTGGAGCTCTTGCCACTTCTTAGACATAATTTATGGAAACCACCTAGTATTACTAATAAATAAAAGATTTGATGTTTAATGGCGTTCCGTCTATTTGTGATATATTTTGCTATTAATTATTTTTAAGGGTGTTATTCATTACTTCAATTAAGCTTTCCTATATGGCTATCTCCCAAAAGCTCAACAAAACAATGATGCTTCAAAATGATCATTTTGCACTTCACTATTGGGTATATTTAGAAACAGTCTCCCTGTTGGCATAGGGGTACGGTTCCGTACTCCCCCCCCCTGCCTTTCACCCTGCTTATTGGGGCATGTTGATGATTCTCTGTTTCTAGTTGGTCACATCCTTAACAATTTATATCTCTCCTGTAAATTGTTCTATTCATTCCCTCTCTAAATACATGATATTTTAGTCTCGAGCAATCCAAGTCATCACGAAAATAAGTCGACATGTAATGAAGAACTACCTATGTCTAAATTTATGGCAATCATTATATAACCTAAATGGTAGATTGCTTTTGAAGAGGGAAATTATACAATCAAGTAAAAGGTTTGTAAGCATTAAAGACACTGATGGTGGTTCATCGGTTTTTTCATTGTAGTGGTGATAATATGCCATTTTCTTCTTTGAATCATAATAGGTGGCATTGAAGACACTGATAGTCCTTCATAGGACACTCAGAGAAGGTGACCCTACATTTAGGGAGGAACTGTTGAATTTCCAGCAACGAGGGCGTATTATCCAGATGTCCAATTTTAAGGATGATTCTAGTCCTATAGGTAGGAAATTTGTCATTTACTCTAGTTTTATCATTTAAGAATTGCCTGACAACAAATCTAGTAAGCTAAAGAAATTTATTGGTGTTTTCCCCCTATTCCAGCTTGGGATTGCTCAGCTTGGGTACGCACATATGCTCTTTTCTTGGAAGAAAGGCTTGAATGTTTCCAGATCCTGAAATATGACATTGAAGCAGAGCGTCTTCCTCGGCTTGCCCCAGGCCAAGATAAGGTTTGGATAAGATCAATATATAGATGCAGTACCCTTTCCCTCCCCAACTAAAGCGAACAATGAGTTTATTAATTCGTTATAATAGCTTGGCATTTACTGTTGGAATTTAATAATTTAAATGCGATGGAGGAGATATTAAGAAAGATGTACCTTAGTTTTTACTGCTTTGCTGGACTCGTCTTGCTTCATTTTACCCAAGTTGTATCTTTTGCTCTCTGATGCCTGAACCCGTCATTGTCTAATTTCTGTTTCATTTCACCCCCCTACTTGATATACTCTCTTGTTATTATTCACTGCACCCTAAATTGGATGGAAGCGATATTGAATTAGAACGAACATATTGTTTCTTCAATGATAGATGTCATGATTACACTATTTTCTCAACATAAACATTCTTGACCTTCAATATGTGTGTGCATTTAAACTATTAAACAACTTTTTGAAGTCCCTTTAGTATTATGAGAGTGGCGATAGCACTCCCATATGGCTAATACATGTGTAAATGGAGAAAGGAGGTGAAGGACTTGCTATGTAGGCCTGAGGTCTTGTTTGGGAAATAAAACAGTGCACTTGTCTTTCAGAATTTAGTATTGATCACAATATATGTTAACAGAGAAGTATTAAAATATACTATTTGTTCTGGTATCAGGGATATAGCAAGACTAGAGAGCTTAGTAGCGAGGAATTGCTGGACCAGCTGCCAGCTTTACAACAGTTATTATATCGTCTTATGGGATGTCGGGTATATGTTGAATCTCTTTGTATCAACACTGTTATCATCAATGCCCCAGATATACTTCCGTTGATGCGGATATATTTTTAATGAGTGGACCTATTACCTGTTTCAGTCAGTTTGGTTTCACACAAGATTTTCTATTTTCTGTAGCCTGAAGGCGCAGCTGTCAGCAACTATGTAATACAGTATGCTTTAGCATTGGTAAGCATAGTTTTATCAAGTTCTCAAATTGATTTCCTACCACTTTTCCCTTCCGAATTATTAATGTACTACTGTGATGTACTTCTCTATCTGCGGTACTAGAGTATATTTCAATTTTCCCCAAGCTATTCTGTTTCTCTTTACAGGAGATCTAGTTGATGGGTCACGGTTTGACTAAAAGATGGATAAAACTTGTGATTGTGTATTAGAATTTAAAACTGAAGAGACTTGAATAAAGTATTAGCCTATAGAACTTGTTGTATTGAGAATTTTTTATACTTTGCTGGAAATGTTGGAATAATATGACAAGTGAACGTTACGGCGGAAGTAATTCACTATCCATTATTCGTGAGCCTTCAAAATGCTTATACACTGATATAGAATTCAACCTCGAGTGGTGTACTAGTGTGGATGATAAAATATTCATGAGTTCAGTTTTTGCATTTTAAGCATGGTTTCCACCTCATTATTATGTGTTGTTGCACCTTGACAACATTTTAAAAGTACTGCTTTTAATAGGTACTCAAAGAGAGCTTTAAAATCTACTGTGCTATAAATGATGGGATTATTAATCTTGTTGATAAGGTAATTGTCCTTTTTCTTTTCAGGTCTAATTGTGTTGCATCTTAGTTTTCACTTTGATATCTAATACCCTCACCTTGTTATTAAGTTTTTTGAGATGCCAAGACATGAAGCCATTAAAGCCTTGGATGTCTATAAAAGAGCTGGTCAACAGGTGATTAAATTTCCCGTCTGATTTGATCTAATTAATATCTTCTTGAAAGAATTAATCATAATTTATGACTTCATAAGAACAGTTTTTTAAAGTACACTGATATTTGTTGCAGGCTTCAAACCTTTCTGATTTTTATGAAGTTTGTAAAGGACTTGAACTTGCCAGAAATTTCCAGTTTCCTGCATTGAGGGAGGTAAGAAACTAATTAATCTACTGATGCTCGGATACTTTTCCAGAAATGAACTATTGCAGGTTATGGTGTTGACCACGTCGCAATGTCTTATGTTGTGCAGCCTCCGCAGTCATTTCTTATCACCATGGAAGATTACATACAGGAAGCACCAAGAATGGTTTCTGTTCCAAGTGAAACCTTGGTTGGTATTAGTGAGAATTATTTCCCCTCCCAATACGCTGATAATTTTGCTCTTGACGCTTAATGTATGCTGTTCATTCTATATCAGGAATACCCAGAGAGGCTTATGTTGACATATAAACCCGAGGAAGAGGAAGATACTCTACCATCTGAAGACCCAATGGTTTCAGAAGATGTTCAAAACCCATCACCTTTAAATGATGTTGCTGTCTCCACCGCTGAGGTACATGTGGCTCCACCTCAGCCTGGCAGTTTGGACTCGAGTGATCTCTTGGTATGACCTGTACATATTATACCTGTTATATAGCATGTCATCTTGAAGGTAGATAATGCCAGCGGTTGTTTTGTTTTTACATTCATTATATTATCTTGTTTGTTGGTGCATTAGGGGTTAAATTTGACCTCAGCAGATGCATTCGCCATTGAAGAAAGCAATGCATTAGCTCTAGCCATAGTTCCTAATGGTAAGTCATCCACGAGTTTCTTTCTATGTTTCAGCAGCGTATCTGTTTCTTCTCCACATTAAGCAAGGGAAATCTATGATATGCATGCAGGTGAATCTAATGCCACTCAAGCTAAAAGTTTTGATCCGACTGGTTGGGAACTTGCCTTGGTGGAGACTCCTAGCAACAATATATCCTCAGTTCAAGAAAGACAATTGGTAATGCTCATCTGGCCTGTCATGTGATTTCAGTTGTCTTAATTATAATTTATTTATCTTAAAAATTCTTTATCAGGCTCGCACTTGAGCCAACTCAGATTTTGTTTTAATGTAAAATTCCCAAGTATGTTTTTTAATGCTAAAGTGGCGGGTAGATTTTCATGATTTGGAATATTCCTTTATTAGAGAAAGGCGAGGTGGTAATATTTTTAGTGGCCTTGTGCTGCGACATTTAGAGTACTTATTGAAGAAATAGGTGAAAGAACGAGCATAATAATATCGGATCATTGGAGTTTTGTAGTTTTAAAGAATAGTTAGGAAGGTTAAAAAGTTCATTCTAGAGTGTAGAAGAATGTTATGAACAGCGCACACGTATCATATCACCATCTCGTCTTAGAACTCAGGCATCCACATATAAGTTATCGTTTGATCATCTCATATGTTACTTGAGTTTTGTTTATTCGAGACTAACAAACGAAATATAAATAACAGGCTGGAGGATTGGACTTCCTCACTCTAAATAGTTTGTATGATGATGCGGCGTATAGAGCATCCTCTCAGCAGCAACCATCATATGGTGCACCCTCACAGCAGCAACCATTCTATGGTGCACCAAATCCTTTTGGAGCTCCTGATCCATTTGCCATGTCGAACAATATCCCTTCCCCACCAGCAGTTCAGATGGCTGCCATGTCCCAGTACCAGTCAAATCCCTTTACTTCCTTCCAGCCTACATATCAACAGCAGCCTCAGCCTCAGCCTCAGCCTCTGCAGCAGCCGCAGCTCATGTTGATGGGAGCAACAAGCCAGCAAAACCCTTTCATGGATTCGGGTTTTGGACCGTTTCCCGCCAACGCGGATAACCATCAACATGCCAATAATCCATTCGGATCCCCTAGCCTCCTGTAACAAAAAATAAAATGTGCACATAATAATTGTAATATACACACCTTGATCTGGGATATCCTTCCACAATGGATCATACCTATCATTTGTTTGTTTTTTCTTGTGTTGAGTTGTAGTTGTAGGAGGCAGATTGATAATGTATTTTACACATTACAAACATAAATTCACATAATAATTTGTTCTTTTATTGTATGGTTGGTATTTATTAAGTTGCATGAATCTAGCTTGTCTGAACGTATCTGAATTTTCTTGCTTCTTGTTTGACAAATGTTCCGTGCCATGGAAAATTCAACCCAACACACCAAATCTTCCAAGAAATAAAGATTAGTAGCAATAGTTCTAGGAAAAACAAATATAATATAACATTAGCAAAAATCTTTACAAATTCTCCAAATTGATCATCAACCATCATCCCAACACTTCATCAAACCATTCACCTCAAGCTCCAACAGAGGTAACCATCTTTGTTATATCTAAAACTGATTCTTTTTTACTATTCTTTGATTCTCTCCAGTTTTTTTCTTTTTCTTTTTCTTTTTCTAATTGATCTTTTTGCCGCAGAGTTCAAGGCGGGGGATAAGGAGTTCTTGATTGAGGCAAAGTTATTAGCACCTATGGATGAAAGCCTTGAGAAGCATCTGTTTAGTAAGTTCTCTATACTAGTTCCTTCGTCTTGTTAACTAGCTTGAGCGGTAACCGAATAAGAAATTGTATGCAGAGGTGTTGGAGAAAATGATATTAGAGTATTAGACAGATGAAAGAAATTTAAACATTTATGGGGGCGCGTCTAGTATAATTTACAAGTATGTGAATAAAAACCTTGATAAGCATCTGTTTAGTAAGTTCATCTATAAAACAGTTCTTTCTTGTTGCTAAGTAGCTTGAGGCATGAATTGTAGTTTCTGTTTGTGTAGTTCTTGCATCTAATATTGAAAGGAACAGAAAGTAAAACAGTTCTTTGTTTCTATGTGTTGGAGTTTTATTGATCACGGCCAATATTTGTTGTGTGAAGTTGATTGAATCAATTTAGTCATTCTGAATGTTTATGGAAGAGTGGAAGACTGAATCAATTTAGTCATTCGCCAATTGTTCTGATCAGCGATGCTTATTTGCTAATCGCGGGGTCTTATCGTGTGTTCTATATGACGAGCATGAATGTACGATAGCAAGTGCTAGGTGAATAAAATTGTAAATCCTCATGTTGCCAACCATAACTGTGGCTTCATGGTTGAGTTTGACACTCATGTGCAATCGCACTATCTTCACAGATGACGGGTAGGTAAAGTACAATCATGTGTACAACAATAACTTCATAACATTCATGTTTAACATAAAGGCTATTCGCCTATTCTTGATTATTTACCAATTGTGATTGTCTTGATCTAGAATTGGAAGGGTCGGACTGATGTGGTGTATTCTTTCCGGGGGCCTGGATCGGGTTGCTGGGCCCCCCCGCTTGTGGATCTTGGATCGGTTGTAGAAGTGAAGGCTCTCGGTCTGGCAGCTGGGTCATGATCCCGGGATCCTGTTCCCCGGGATCCGCCACTCCATGTTCCCTGCTGTCTATCTCCTGAATGATGGGGTCTCCATGTGGGAGACCCGGGTTGTTCTGCTGACTCCGGGATCGGGTAGTGACCCCCGGGACCATGTCTTTTCCGGCTTCCATGCAGTCCCAGAGTGTGGCTTCGAGGGTGAAGGCGGAGTCTCGATGTCCGGGTTCTCCGTGTACCTAGACCACGACCGAAGTCGATCGCAGCCACTCCGATGATAAAGTCAGTCCGAGTTTAAATGCTGGTATAGTGAATGCTAGTACTTTCAGTGAGAACTTACCTTGGCATTGTTGTGCCTTGGGGTATATATAGTGTGATGATGACCTCATCCCTGGATGGTACAAGTACTTCAAAGGCTTGGCCCATTTCTTACTAATAAGGAAAAGAGAGATGGGCCCTCCGTCTTGGGCCATTCTGGACGTACCCGTAAAGGGAAATCTATCAATTAATATAAGGCCTATCAATTGCCCCTTTTTACTCATTTACTGTTTGTCCTTCCCTAAATGGTAAAAACAGTTGATGTGTTAAATATCCTAGGAAAACATCTAGAACCTGCCTACTGGTCCGGGAAGTCGACCCGCTGCCTTGGGAATGCCAACGGTCGCCCCCCTCTCCCTATAAAAGGTAGTGTCCCTTTCATCATTTTTTACCATCCATCTTCAAACTTTCTTCTTTGAGTAATTTCTCTGCCTCCGAGTTGCTCTTCCCCATCCCGTTTCTTTCTTCTTTCCCCTTTTAGGTCCTCTCGTAAGTATGACGAAGAGTCCTCAAGATGTCGGTGCATCCGCGGAGTTGGTGGTTCCCTTGGCTCAAAGGTCGCCGACCGACTCTCCGGTGGATCACCAGACTCTCCAGGCCCGTGCTTCTGGTACGAAGAAAGTTAAGAAGGCTGGTAAAGGTCAGTCTTCCTCAGCTGCTCCCGGTTCTTCTGCCCCACCGGAGGAGGTAACTCTTGCCCCTAAATCGAAATCTCGGGGTCCCCGAAAAATCGCCACCCTTTCGGATGTCGTAGCCGCTACACTTCCCCCTTTAATTTTACCTAGTTATATGGAGGCTATCAGGGATTTCTACGACATCCCTAAGGAGGTGAAGACCCGAGCTCCCCGAACCTCGGAGGAGATCAACGCCGCATTGCCGCTCCAAGACGAGGACAACTCCATCCCGGACGAAGAGGTAGGTTTTACCTCCGTTTTTTGGGAATTCTTCAACTATGGGCTCCGGGTTCCTGTTCCCGTTTTTGTGAGTGACTTGTTAGCTGCGGTGGACCGGGCTCCGGGCCAGATCGGCCCTCTGGGTTGGTTTTCCATAGTAGTCTTCCAGGTTGCCTGCGAGGCGGTCAAGGTGACTCCGACCTTACCCCTCTTTTCGGCTTTCTATAAGATCCAGCATTCCGGACCCCTTTCTTACTTCAAGGTCCGGAGTCCAAAACGGAACATCTTTTGCTCCGGCAAACCGGAGAAAATTGACGCCCATCGTTGGTACCGTCTGTGGTTCCTAGTGAAGGGTGGTTTTGGGGACAACGTTCCCCTCCGGTGGTCGGAGTCTCAGTCCGTCCTGGAGCTGGAGACTTCGGAGGCTGTCACCCAGGCTATCCAAATTTTGGAAGAGGGGTTTCCCAAACGTCTACCCTTCCAAGTTTTCTGTGATCGGGATGTTCTGGCCAAGGCGGGCCTATCTTGTAAGCCTGATCTTGCCCCTACCGTTGACCTCTGTAAGTTTTTCTGTTTAGTATCTTGTCTGGATGAAATTCCACCTTGTTCCTTTTTCTAACTTTGTACTTTATTTTTGCCTACAGTGACCCTCCTTCGTGGTAAGGTGGAAACCGCCATAATTCCGGTGACCATTCGCTATGCGGATGTAGTTTCCGGAGCCGCGGTGGTTTCTCGGGTTGTAAAAAGGAAGGCTGATCCCGGGACCTCGTCTGCTGTTGCTGCCGCCAAACCCCAGCCCAAGAAGCAAAAGGTACCTGAACCGGTACCTCCTCCTGCTGATTCCTCCGGGGTAATCATACTCCCGGAGTCTCCTCCCCGGGAAAGTACTCCGTCTCCCTCAGCCTTAGTGGTTCCTTCTGCCTCCCCCGAGCCTGTGAGGGTACCGTCCGAGGTTGGTCAAAATGTCCCCTCGCCCTCTGGTGGTGGGTCCGGATCGGCTCGGGGCCCGCAAGAGGAGGCCGTCAACGTTGCCACCCCTGACTTGGGAAAAAGGCCTATGGGTTCCCCTGTTCGGGATTCTTCGTTCCCGGAGGATTCCGATATTCCGCTTCGGGATCGATCTATGCCTGCTTCAGTCCTTCTATCCAACGTCTTGCTGAAGCCCCAACCCGGCCAAGATGGGACCTTTTCCGACATGTTCGAGTCCTTTTCTCAGCATCTTATTAAGGTATGTTCTTCGTTTGTTTTTATTTTTTACTTTTGTCTTCGGATATTACTTCGTGGTGTTGTTGATCTCATGTTTAACTTATCGTCTTAGGCAGCGGACAGTGCCTACGCACTATATATGTCCGCCGAGGACAAATATGCTAAAGCCATGGCCCGGGTTGGGACACTTCAGGGCTTGGTGGAGAAGGCCCGGAAAGCCCGAGACGAAGCCAGAGCCGAGATCAGCCAGTACCGTGCACGCATCCGAGAGCTCGAAGATAAGGTGACTTCTCTTCGGAAATCCAGCTCAGATGCCCATAATACTCATCTGTCCGAGCTGCGTGCTGCTGAGCAAAGGGCAACTGAAGAGATGGAGAAACTTCGGGCAGATCTAGCTCGTCGGGCCGAAAACTATAAGAAGAAGGAGTCCGACCTGCAAGCCTCCCTGCAGGAGTGTGAGGGTTACTCGGCCTTTCTTCAATCCGAGCTAGATAAGCTTAAGAAATCTCGTGATACTGCCGTGGCTGTGGCTGTAGAAGAGTTCAAGAGAGGGGATGACTACACCCGGCTTCTTCAACGTAACACCGTGTCCATCCTTAAGCATTTTTTCAAGAACATGGAGGGTGTGTACCCGGATGTGGGTACTCATTTTCCTACACTCGTGGAGGATCTTCTCGGAGCCGAGTTCGTGGTTCCTTACGAAGACATCATTCCGGAGGTTCCTAGCGAGGAGGGAGGGAGCTCCGAGTCTGAGGGCGGCTCAGATGATGGTGACGAGTCCTCGGGGGACACGGGATCAACCAGCAGCAGTGAAGGCACTTCCAGCGAAGTAGAAGTAGTCTCTTAGCATAGTTATTTAGTCTTTTGTATGCCGGGCCTGTGCTTAGTGCGGGTGCCATTATCGTTGTGAATCATTTTGTTGTAATGGCTACGCACTATGCTTTATATAATTGAGACCCAGTTTGCTTCCGTTTTGCTTCAAATTTTCCCTTAATCGTTCCTCCTTATTCTTATTCTTTATTATTCCCTCCTATGTCCAAATCACTTCCCCGTGTTGTCTGTGAGGGCTATCCCTTGTTCCTACACGTTTTGCCCCTTTTCATATGTCGCGTACACTCGCTGGTAGGAGTACATATGAAACGTCTAAGGGTATGAACTTTTGTGCCAATCGAACTACTTTTTCCCTTGTTGAAACAAGGAGTTCTCGGGGACCGGTTTCTACCGGGTCCTTCGTGCCCCTTGTTGAAACAAGGAGTTCTCGGGGACCGGTTTCTACCGGGTCCTCCGTGCCCCTTGTTGAAACAAGGAGTTCTCGGGGACCGGTTTCTACCGGGTCCTCCGTGCCCCTTGTTGAAACAAGGAGTTCTCGGGGACCGGTTTCTACCGGGTCCTCCGTGCCCCTTGTTGAAACAAGGAGTTATCGGGGACCGGTTTCTACCGGGTCCTCCGTGCCCCTTGTTGAAACAAGGAGTTCTCGGGGACCGGTTTCTACCGGGTCCTCCGTGCCCCTTGTTGAAACAAGGAGTTCTCGGGGACCGGTTTCTACCGGGTCCTCCGTGCCCCTTGTTGAAACAAGGAGTTATCGGGGACCGGTTTCTACCGGGTCCTCCGTGCCCCTTGTTGAAACAAGGAGTTATCGGGGACCGGTTTCTACCGGGTCCTCCGTGCCCCTTGTTGAAACAAGGAGTTCTCGGGGACCGGTTTCTACCGGGTCCTCCGTGCCCCTTGTTGAAACAAGGAGTTCTCGGGGACCGGCTTATACCGGGTCCTCCGATTCCGTTTATATTTAAATGGACATGTCATTTTCTATCCGAGTTTTTCATTTATCATTCCTCATCAAATGATACAAGTTGGAAAATCGAAAAACTTCAAAATTGCGGGACATCCCCGTCTTTAACATAACCTAACTAGACTTCCTACCCCAATACTAGACATAATACTTTTTCAGGTGGATACCATGCCAGGTGTGTTCTATGTTCTTCCCATCCATTTCCTCCAGGAGATACGTTGCCGGTCCAAGGATTGTGCGAATGCGATAAGGACCCTCCCATCGCGGGCTCAATTTGTCCTTCTGCTTCGGCTTGCTTGCTTGGAACTGTCTCAACACTAGTTCCCCAACCCGAAACTGTCTCCCTTTAACCCTCCTATTGTAGAACTTAGCCATTTCTCGTTTGTGTTTGTACATACGGCAAAGGGCTTCGTCTCTCCGTTCATCCCGGAACTCCAAATCCGCCCTCATGCGGCCCTCGTTCTGTTCTTCATTGAACCCGATTTGCCGGAGGTTAGGGAGACATACCTCCACAGGTAGGACCGCCTCCACCCCGTATACCAGGCTAAAGGGAGTCTCCCCCGTTGCACTGGAGGGTGTCGTCCGATATGACCAAAGGACACGGGGCAATTCGTCATACCATCGGGATCCCGAGTCCAGTAGATTTTTCTTTATACCCGTGAATATGGTCCTATTCATCACCTCTACTTGTCCATTTGCTTGGGGATAACATACAGGAGCAAACCGGTGCTCGATCCCCAATCGGGTGCACATTTCTTTGATAATCCCGGAATCAAACTGTGGACCATTATCCGACACCAATATCCTGGGTATCCCGAACCTCGTGATAATATTCTTCCAGATAAACTCTTCAATGTCCCGTGCCCGGGTGTTCCTCAACGGTGCGGCTTCCACCCATTTCGTGAAATAATCCACCGCCACCACTGCATCTTTATATTTGCCCGGGGGTTTCACAAATTGTCCGACTAGATCAATTCCCCAAACGGCAAAGGGTATGGGGCTGATTATCGGGACCATCTCCGACACCGGTTGTTTGGAAACGGGCTGCATCCTTTGACATGCATCACACCTACGGACATACTCCGTGGAATCCTTCATGACGGTGGGCCAGAAGTATCCTGCCCGGATTATCTTCAAAGCCAATGCTCGTCCCCCTGCATGGTGTCCGCACTCCCCTTCGTGAACTTCATATAAGGTTTGTTGTACCTTGCCCGCCGGGACACAATACATCATCGGTCCCGTATGTGATCGTTTGAATAGCTCCCCTTCAATCATCTGAAATTTCAAACTCCGAGTTCGAATTTTCTTCCCTTCCAGAGAGTCCTCCGGGGTGGTTCCCGTGGTCAGGTACCTGGCGATGGGAGTTCTCCAGTCTTCGTCCTCTTCCAAGACTGGCAACATTATTCCTTCCTCGTAGGCCCGGAATTCCCTATGCTCAATATGCACGGAGGACGGTACATCCTCGTAGTACGAGGTCGCCAATCGTGAAAGGTGATCGGCGTGTTCATTCTCATCCCGTGATATATGCTCAAACTCCACAAAGGTAAATTTTGCCACCACCCGCTTCGCCAACTCGTGGTATTTCTTTAATACTTCGTTCCTGACCTCGCACTCCCCTCGGATCTGCTCGATTATCAATTTGGAATCACCTTTGACCGATATCTGGTCTATCCCCAAAGCCTGGGCTAATTGCAAACCCGTGACCATAGCTTCATACTCGGCCTCGTTGTTCGTTGCCTTGAACGAGAACCGTAATGCGTACTCGTACATTTTCTCTCCGGGTCCTCTGATCAAGATGCCGGCTCCGGATCCTCGGGAATTACTAGCTCCGTCGACAAACAACGTCCACTCCGGGGTCCGGGTATTGGACCAATTATGTCCCATGATCTCCTCCGGGACCCTAGCCGTGCATTCTATAATAAAATCGGCGAGGACTTGGGCTTTAACTCCTCCCCTAGGCTCGTACGTTATCTCAAACTCGCTCAACTCCACCGCCCATACCATTAATCTTCCCGAATTCGAAGGGTTTGACAAAATTCTCTTCAAAGGCTGGTTTGTACGTACCTGTACGGGGTAAGATTCGAAATAAGCCTTCAATTTTCTGGCCGAAATGACCAAAGCCAACACAAATTTATCAATGAGGGGGTAAGACTCTTCCGGCCCGTTCAACACGTGGCTCACATAATAGATCGGTTTCTGGACCCCGTCTTCCTCCCTTACAAGCACGCTGCTTACTGCTCCCTCCGAGATGGACAAGTATATTTGTAATGTATCTCCGGATTCCGGCCTAGAGAGGATCTTCGGGGACGCGAGATACTCTTTGAGATCCTCAAACGCCTTTGCACACTCCTCGTCCCACTGAAATTTGTCCTTAGCGGCTTGCCGTATCTTCCTGAAGAATGGGAGATTTTTGTCCCCGGATTTCGAGATGAACCGGCTCAGCGCTGCCAAACACCCCGTTATCTTTTGAACTTCTTTGTATGATCGTGGTGCTTCCATATTCAGTATCGCCTCAATTTTATCCGGGTTTGGCTCTATTCCTCTTTCACTTATCATAAATCCGAGAAACTTCCCGGATGTGACCCCGAATGAACATTTCTCCGGGTTTATGCACAGCCGATTGGATCTTAACTTCTCGAGGGATTCCCTCAGATTTCCGAGATGCTCAACTGCCCTCTTGCTCTTAATCAACATGTCATCCACATATATTTCCATGTTCCTTCCTATCTGATCGGAGAACATTGAATTTACCATCCGCTGATATGTTGCCCCGGCGTTTTTGAGTCCGAACGGCATCACTACCCAACAGTACAAGCCATATTCCGTGATGAAAGTTGTTTTTTCCTGATCCTCCGGGCTCAATTGTATTTGATGATACCCCCGTGATGCATCGAGGAAATCGAAGATCTCGTGTCCCGCACTGCCATCCACCAACCTTCCTAAACATGGCAAAGGGTAATAATCCTTTGGACAGGCCTTATTCAAGTTCGTGAAGTCGGTACACATTCTCCATTTATTATTGCTCTTCTTTACCATGACGACATTAGATATCCATTCCGGGAATTGCAACTCCCTGATTGCACCGGCCTCCAGAAGATCCCCGACCTCCTTCTTGATCGCTATATTCTTTTCGTCAGAGAAATTCCGCTTCTTTTGTTTCACGGGTCTGTGGGACGGATTGACATGGAGTCGGTGTGTCGCCACTTTGGGGTCCACCCCGGGCATGTCCTTGGCTTCCCAGGCAAACACGTCCTCATATTCTCGTATCAGAGCTATGGCCCCGTCCTTATGTTCTCGCTGCAGCCTGGTTCCAATCCGGAACGTTTTGCCCGGGTTCTCTTCTCGGAATGGTACATACTCCATCTCTTCATGGGGACTTCCTTTCTTCATGCTTTCTCTTTCTTTTGGCGAATTATCCTCAGGGGCTTCCCGTATAGTGAATACTCCGGCCTGCGACTCCCTTCCCCTTTTCTTGCTCGGGGGCTCTTGTTTCGACATTCCCCTTGGTATGGATGAACAATAACATACCCGTGCACGTTTCTGGTCTCCAACCATTTCTCCAATTCCACCCGGTGTATGGAATTTCATTTTTAGGTGCAAGGGAGAGACCACTGCCCGCAACGATGTTAAAAAGGGTCTTCCAATCAACCCATTATAAGCTTGGTCCGGAATGTCTACCACCGTGAAGGACACCCTTACCGTAGCCACTTTAGGGGGCTCTCCTACGGTTACATTTAGGTCGGCTATTCCCAACGGATATACCGAGTGCCCTGTGAACCCGGTGAGAGGTGTGTTTGCCGGCCTCAGCAAATTTCTTGGTAATCCTAGCTGATCATAAGCTCGTAAATATAGAATGTCCGCCGAGCTACCCGTGTCGACCAGCATACGTGCGACTACAAAATTAGAGATCATGGGACTGATAACTAGTGGGTCATCGTGGGGTACTTCTATCCCCTGTAATTCCTCATCCGTGAAACAAATAGGTTCCCTATCTATCGTGGTCATCGGGCCATGCAGCCGATACACCGGTCTTCTCGCATACTGTCTTCTTGCATTAGACGTGTCTCCTCCTCCAGCTATCCCCCCTGAAATAGTATTTACCCGGCCAGTCACTTGGGAGGTCGTGGCTGCTCCGGATTCGTTCTTTCCATGGTTCTGTTCCCGTCTGGGGGAGACATCCCGACCTTTTCCGACGAATTCCCTCAGCTGACCTCGCTGGATAAGCTTTTCGATTTCCGACTTCAGGACTCGACAATCGTCCGTGTCGTGGCCATGGTCACGGTGATATGCACAATATTTCTTCTCATCGCGCCTATTCGGAGGGGCCTTGATCTTAGGTGGCCGGGGCAATACTTTTTTATCCTCGATCTGCGCGTAAATGCGTCCCACCGAGGTTTTCAGCGGGGTAAACTGCTCATTCCGAGGTTCCTGCCCATTCCGTGTCCTACCCAATTCTGGCCTCGGAGATCTAGCCTTCGACTTTTTGAAATTCAGTCGGTCGGATGGCCTTTGCAGGCGGTCCCAGACCTTGGCCCGCCTTGGTGATCCCGGACTCTCCTTCTTCATGTGCTTTCGTTGCTTTCCTAGTTCCTCTTCCGACAGCATTACTTCCTCCAGCTTAATGTATTGTATCGTCAGCCGTGCTAGCTCCTTTCTGCTAGTCACCGGTTCCAATACCAACCTTTCCTTCAGGGGTCCATAACTCAACCCATGAAAAAACGATATCATGGCGATCTTCTCATCGGCTGTTGGAATGTTTACGGCAACCTTTTCAAATCGTGTAGCATAACTTCTCAATGTTTCACCCGGCTTCTGTTTGAGTTGCATAAGAGCGGTCTCATCTTCGTCCGCCACTATCGAAGCCCCGTACTTGTCTAGAAACAAATCCGCCACGTCTTGCCAGCAGTCTATCGAATTTGGTGGTAACTGATGAAACCACTTCAAGGCGGGTCCCGCCAAACTACTCGGGAATGCCCTCACATATACCTCGTCCTGGCTGGCCCAAAACGACAGCTGGGAATCGAAGGACTTCAAGTGGTTGCTAGGGTCACCGGTGCCATGATAGGTGTCAAACTTTGGCATTCGGAATCCCTTCGGCATTTCCATCTCCCTCAGCCGTGTTGAGTATGGCAAGAGCATACTATGCCTGGTCGGTCCTCGGGTAGGCGGAATGTCTTTCAGGCGGGTTTCCAACTCCTCAATCCGCCGCTGAAGGGCGTTAGCCGAGTCCCTGCCCCCGCCATTCCGCTGCCCCCGAGGACGGGAAGGTTCTGGAAGCAGCGAGACCTGGCGGGGGTCATACTTCGCATGGTAGTACGTCGCCGAACCCGTAACCGGGGGTATGGGGCTAACAGACCGAGGTGGGGGAACCCGGCCTCTGCGCCCATCTCGTCGGTTGTTCCGTCTAGGAGACCTAGGAGGAGGCGTGCGGGACGTCGGTGAATCCCTGCGACGGTCATGAACTCGAGAACGCGACAGTAGGTGCGGTCGTGAATGCCGAGTACGTCGGTTATCCCGCGGGGGGGACCTAGGTAAACGACCGGTGGTGCGATGTTGGCTATAACGGCGGCGTCGGGGGTGACAATCGCGAGAAGATCCTGACTCCGATGGGTATTGACTTCCGTAGTCACCAGAGTCGTCGTAGTAAGGTTGCTTCCCCTTGTCCAACCGCCGGGGGGACTGTAATTGCACGTGGTCGTTATAATCGACCCTGTTAGACGGCGCCAATTGATGTGGTGTATTCTTTCCGGGGGCCTGGATCGGGTTGCTGGGCCCCCCCGCTTGTGGATCTTGGATCGGTTGTAGAAGTGAAGGCTCTCGGTCTGGCAGCTGGGTCATGATCCCGGGATCCTGTTCCCCGGGATCCGCCACTCCATGTTCCCTGCTGTCTATCTCCTGAATGATGGGGTCTCCATGTGGGAGACCCGGGTTGTTCTGCTGACTCCGGGATCGGGTAGTGACCCCCGGGACCATGTCTTTTCCGGCTTCCATGCAGTCCCAGAGTGTGGCTTCGAGGGTGAAGGCGGAGTCTCGATGTCCGGGTTCTCCGTGTACCTAGACCACGACCGAAGTCGATCGCAGCCACTCCGATGATAAAGTCAGTCCGAGTTTAAATGCTGGTATAGTGAATGCTAGTACTTTCAGTGAGAACTTACCTTGGCATTGTTGTGCCTTGGGGTATATATAGTGTGATGATGACCTCATCCCTGGATGGTACAAGTACTTCAAAGGCTTGGCCCATTTCTTACTAATAAGGAAAAGAGAGATGGGCCCTCCGTCTTGGGCCATTCTGGACGTACCCGTAAAGGGAAATCTATCAATTAATATAAGGCCTATCATGTGTACAACAATAACTTCATAACATTCATGTTTAACATAAAGGCTATTCTGGACGTACAATCATGTGTACAACAATAACTTCATAACATTCATGTTTAACATAAAGGCTATTCGCCTATTCTTGATTATTTACCAATTGTGATTGTCTTGATCTAGAATTGGAAGGGTCGGACAAACTTGATTCGATGGATAGACGACTTGATATCATTAAAGGTATAGCGAAGGACTTGTTATACCTTCATGATGAAGAACGGAAGAAAAGCTTGATCCACCTTGATATCAAGCCCCGCAATATTTTACTTGACGAAGACTGGGTGCCAAAGCTTGCTGATTACGGAATGGCTC